>JAAAYG020018399.1:0-19714 GCA_009936455.2 Tomocerus minor
TCTTACATGCGAACTCCACACCAGCCTTCCACTATCTCTATGTACTGTCCCTGTGCCTTCACAGACAGGCACTCACACTACCAGTGAAGAACAAAAGCAGGAGTTGAAAGACATTGTGCAGATATTTATACAACGTCATATGTCAGGCTATTTAAAGGCTCTTTGTTCACGTCCTTTCAAAAGTTGAAGATGTCAGATTAAATATTGATTTATAGTAATAAGTAGCTAGTCAAATATTGACTAGATGCACATAAAAGAGTTTTGCACACAAGATGAGTACATAAACATTTTAAATGGCTAATATTGTGCATGTGCAAATAGCAGATGAAAATGTTAGCTATGTTGTCTTAGTCAATAGTTTGTTACAAAAGAAAATATTGCAAGATGTATGAAAAGTGTACAGTTCAAAAAATGGTTAATGGTCTGTGGAAAGTAGTTTAACCGCAAAAGCAATTTATCTATTTAAAAAATGCATCTCTCCCCCATTGCGAAAAGTCACAATTACTATCTTTTAAAATTGTGCCATAAGATAATGATAACTCGTGAGTAGATTAAAAGTGAAGTGGTGAACTACTGTATGTCAAATTCTATCAGGTTTCAATTTTCTGTTTTAAAGTGGAGCATTAGAACAATATAGGATGTTTGATGCCATATTATTACGTAGGGTCACGTTATTGAACGCATGGATGGAGTTTTTGTTCCTAGCTTCTCTAAACAGAAATAAATAACTGTAAAGAATTGCTGTTTGCTGCATAATACTGTTAAAGGAAGTATATTGATTTAGAATATGGCCTTTTCTTTCTCGTCTCAATAAATAAATCTTTTCTAATGGAGTAAAAGAAAAGTAAGAAGGCTGTGTAGTGGAAAGGATTGAAAATTGACTGTGATAAGATAAATATACATGGGAACTGTCTCCAAAACTGGCAGTTGGATTTATTAGTCCACAATCATGAAGTTACATTAGATTTTCTACGCACACCTAAAGAGAGAGAGAGAGAGAGAGAGAGAATAACAAGCGAGATAGACAATAGATATTGACAACAAAACAGACTGATGTACTGAACCATTTATTACTATTGACTTAATTATCCTTCAAGTAGGAATAGAACAGAATCTGATATGGCTTCTTCCCACAATGAACAGAATCTTTTTTTTCCTTGAATGATTCGAGTTCATTGTATGAAGATAGAATTTGCAGAAAATAGAGGAAAAGTTATGCGCGTATTGAACCGAGGAGAAGATTGAATAGGTACACAGGTAAATGATATGTAATTACTGTAAATCAAAGGAAGAAACCTGAGTCCAATTTCCTTCACGCACCATAAAAACAGTTTCTGACGGCCTCTAAACTAATCATGGACTGATTTGATGTGAAGTGAAGGCTTATGCTAATCCTAAAACAGATAAAATGTTTGTTTACCTTATAAGTATCTATTAGCTGAGCAGTAGTTTATTGTGCCCTGTCCATGCCTCTCACTGAACAAAAAGAAACTGATCCAATAAGCATTTAGACAAAACCTGTTTGAGAGATTTTTTGGAATTGGATTGTGGAACTGCTGTGCTATGCAACAGAATCAGGCGGAAAAAACTTCGGGCGCATTAGAAAATGTGTAGCTCTCCGTTTGGATGAGATGAGATGATGGTGATTACGTGTTAGTGTTAAACCTGCTAAGCGTGTCATGTATGAGCACTCGTTTTCTAATCATATAAATTGCGTTTCATTGCAGACGATGTGTGTTTGTGGGTGTGATCTTCTCTGATAGCAAACCAATTTTTATTAGCCTGTGTCTGCTCTTTTCTTTTAAGACGACCAAGGATTATCAGTACCTAATGGCTCTACACATAATTTTATTTGCATTGCACCACAGTTCCTTCTTTTACAACTCTCAAACTTGTCTCAACCACTTTTGAATTAAAAACCCAGACTCAAATATATTCAAGTGTAGACTAAGTGACTTGATGACCTAAATCCCTTGGCCACAGATAGACCATCAGTTCACACAATATGAAAATACCTACACACATATCGCTAAATAATAATAATAACCAATTGCAAGACACATGCATTAATGTGCGTATATACCTACCCTGAGAAGAAATTCCTATTATCTTAATATCTACCTACGTAATTATATCATATCAGCATTCATTCACTTTTGCATTATATCTGTGTAGCTAATAACCGTTAGTGTGACTGTGTGACATTCACTTCAATCACGTTTTTATCATTCTAATATCCACTCATATTCAAATGGTTTAGTTCCCAAGGCTTTTTGCCTTCGGATTTTTATCATTCATATTTATGACCACGTTTTTTAATATTAGATACCTACACCTAAATATTACTCACCTGCATTTTTTTTTCATTGTCTATATGGTGTCTGGAAATCAGTGCTGAGTGGAATAAACCTCTCAGCACCACATTTCTTATTCTTAGGTAACGTCTGATGTCATTTCATCTATCAGATTGTGATTGTGATTTTTGATGGCAATGTATCCCCTGTGGATTGAAATGGGGATCTTCTGTCAGGAATCTCATTCCAGTCATTGTAATGTATATTATGTACCTAGTGGATATTATAATACCCTAGACAATCAATATGAATGTATAACCGAAAATTACATTTGCCGTAATGTTTCTAGTTACGCCGTTAAGTAAAAAAGTGAGGAAATGTGGAAAACAGGGACAAGATAATTAGAAGTTCTGTTTTTCTTGGTTTTTAGAAGTCAGTCGATGATATTGTTATCTAATCTATAGTGTATGAAAGCGGAGAAGAGACAGATTCGGAATGAACAAGTGTTTTGGAGCTAATCAAGCGAGACGTGGACACGTTCTGTCAGTTCTTGTAATGTTGATTTTGCACACTGTCAGGAGGGATATAATATCTAAGAGTTTCCATTCCACTGACATTCTCACCACACATCCCCTCAGAGATTATCTCTTTACACACTGGTTTGTTAACATGTGTAAGTGATCTCAAACTGAAATCTGAGGATTTACGATTAGCTGCGAGAGATGATTTACATATGGTAATATATGATGCTACATTAGAAAAGATGTTGTGTAGTCTGTGAAGAGTTAAACTATGATAAGTACCTAATGAATTTTTTTCTTTTCCGTGTCCATAATTCAGAATGTATTAGATAGATTTGAGTTATGCCTCCAGCTACGGTTCTTCTTCATCATACGTAGTTAGTAGCGTACTTCTCATCCGTGCTTCTCTATTTATTATTTAGTTTGGAGATTATTAAAAATGTTCTGAAGGAAATTACTAGTTTCACTACTACTTCACAAAGAAATGTTGACACCATGATTGGTCAGGTTAAATGATCTGCATCATCTGCACGTTGATCATCTCTTCTTCATCCCTCAACACACATCTCTATACGGGATCTATACAGAGTAGCTCAGTCTATTGTGTATTTCCATCATCTCCAACCTCTAATGTAACGTAATGAGGGACTCTGTTGTTGGCAAAAAAAAAGAAAGAGGCTACAGGATGAGCAAATCAACGGATTCACTCCAGTTCCTTGGAGGTCATCTTGCGGCTTTTCATCCACAGTCAAGATAGGTCCTTATCTAGGAACAGAAGATGCATTATTATATCGATCATTGTTGATAGCATGACTAGAGTTGACTTGGGGAATTGTTCTTCTAAAGTGTTTGTGTGTCTACAGCATGCTCAGTCTTCCTTGTATCCTCACTTCACTCTTTCTTACACGTAGTAAATTAATTTATGTAAATAGTGGCCATTGTATTTCCCTTCAGCGACTCCTAGCCATTGACTCACATTACAGTCCCCCCTGCTACTCCTCACATTTTATTCCAACTCACATCACAATAGTTAGAAGCTAGACAACATAGAGCCATATCACACAACTTCATAGATGAGCAGCGACACAGAAAATCTTTTCGACTGAAAACTTTTCCCAAGAGCACATGAATAAATTAGCAAATATTTTTATGAGCTTCTGGCCAGGCCATAACGTGCCAGTGCCAATCACTTCACTCAAGACTTCTCCCTCAATCAATTCATTTATTATATCATGAATGGATGTGTGACAAGAAAGAATGAGACAAAGAGAAAAGGACACCTTTCCTTTCTACTTACCATCATTACTTGTTTAACCTTATACAATCTCTGGTTATTAACACACGTCCTCATTATCATGTACATCCTACCTCATTATTATTAGTAGGTACTGCTTTACTCCTCAAAAACTTACGAGTGCCTCAATTTTCTGTTGCTTGCAGATTTTCTAACTACCTCTAATCAACATAGTCATCCGTTTAGCGTCAACAGAGCTGTTAATGGCTTCGGGCTTGCTACTACTACTACTTAATCGTTACTACTAAACTTAATTGTTAGAATACAACGTAAAGTAAGTATGTCACTCATTATAATCCTTATCTAATAATATCATAAGTATTTCATTTCACAATGTTACATCCGCAGTAGCTTTGATATGCAGATTCATTAAATTGTGCGTATTTCCGTAGTATTCCTATAAATATTCCATTGAAATCTAAGTAGACTACTTTGTAACGACTAAGGAGGTTGTCTGATATTTATTGTTATTAGCTTTAGTATCCTCATTAACTGGATAACACTCTGATGGGAGAGTTTATAGATATACTGTTCCTATTTTAATAATCATTAGCTATTTTAATTCCCAGTCATCTAAATAACAAAGCTGATTAGAAATCTAAAAATTGAATGCAATTTTTTATGTTATGCAGTAGTAGTAAAATATAAATGCTGATACTGCACGTGCAGTATGCACGTTCTCTTAATTTCGTTTACAAACTGTTTTTCAACTATCTACTCCTTGTAAGCATATAAAAATTACAGTCTATATACAGAGAATTAGGATTTGATTAATAATTTTAATAATAAACGACTACTGTACTGATTGTAAGTTGCACAGATGCCATGTCTACATAAAACATTATGCAGTTAAGAATTTATTGAGTGGATTGCTTGGTTTGCCATTGCATTGAGAATGAGTAATGTAATTACTTTACCATGGCCGACTCGTTTCAATTAAATAAATAGTCTATGTAACAAGTGCAACTAGAAGCTAATAAAAATAGAATGTGGTATGTAGTTCGTATCTACTAGGATTTAATAGCCAAACATGATATATCTATAGAGTTATATAGCTACTTACCTATTGTTTAAGGTACATAATTAGATTGGATACATATCTGTACAAATAACATTCTACGTAATGACAGAATAGTATATAAAACAAAAATAGTTCCTCATTATGTCAATGGAAATGCATATATAGAAACGTGTAGTCAGTAGGTAGTGAAATTGAACGTGAAAACAAAGCAGTTGTTCTAGTAAATGCCAACTCATTGCAATTGCTATTATTTACAATAGGCAGCTACTATAGTAGGACATTCCAATATCCTCAACAGATAGATCTATGATAATTGTAGCATTGTAAATGCATAGGATTCGACGATTAAGCTTCTCCACGGTGTGTCTAAAAGTAAATGGCTGACGTGTGCAGAGCTGAATGCCGAAACCATTTTAGAAAAGTTATCTTTAACTAGTCATCTGAAATTAATTATGACTACGTATAACAAGGAATGAATGTTCATATGCAACTACTACATCTCTTCAGACATGCATAGCTACATATTTTGCATAGCAGACTCTGAGGAGTTGAACTCAATCAGAAATCAGAAGGGTGGTCTCTCGATTCATTATCTATTCTTTCAATCTCATGCTAACTTACTAAGGCAGATGACATTGCAACTAGATATATACACTTAATTTTTAAAAGGAAAAATAGTTTTAAACCAGTCTGGTGCAGGTATCCATAATTTATGTAGAATAAATAGGAAATAAAAAGGATAAATATTGCACGAATAATCGAGAAAGTAGTGCCGCCATTAATTTTCGTGCATTATCTGCAAGTAAAGGGATAAAGTTTAGAAATGTTTTGGTGCTAGTGCTATTCTACAGTTTTTTGGCAATATTTTAAAGGGTAAACAACGGTTGATTGTGGATTGTAAGTAGTTAAGCATGCGAATGCACGTTTTCTTGAGATGTGTCAGTAAAAGAGAGATAATATGTAGTAGTGAGTCTAGTAATCCCTTTCTGATGTATTTAGCAAGTGAAACAAAGTGCTAGGTGCGTGTAATAGTTTTGTTAAGGGATATAATGGTGAGTAGGTAGCTGAAATGTTATTAGAGGTAAAAATGTATTTCCTTTGGTTGTTTGAACTGTAAAGTTTGAAAGTGTTGTTGGGTTTTATCTGTGTATTGTTGTTGTAAAGGGATGGATGTGCCATGATTCAGTGATATATCTTTTCGAGTTAACCTCGGCAACAGACGGCTTAAATGCAATAGATCAGAATGATGTAAGCAATAACAATGCGGCGGCATGACATTGTGATTCTTCTCGAGTAACTATCTTCTTGAGTCTTGAGTGAGTGGTTGGTGTAAACTAGCTCTGCCTACAGTTTCATCTCCCCAGACAGACTTTACTCTTTCCAAGCCTGTCCTTTAAAATATCCATCAAAAGTGAGAGATCATATAGTGATGCAATAGAATTTAACCAGGACGCACACAGGGAAGAAACCACAAGAAAACGATCGCACAGAATTATTCGCCTACCTTGCTCTGTCACAGTTATTCTCAGATTAAACTGGAAATGTTGTTAGAAACCAAAACAAGAAATTCCCAATCGTCTTAAAAGAGAGTCGGGGCTGTGGCGAGGAAGATTCCGTCAGAAAATCCTACCTCACGTCCTTTTGCTAGCTTTGAGCGTAGACTTTGCCGTTGCTCGAGCAGAAAGATGTTATTTACCATTGGAAAATAGAAGGAATTCGCCAAAGACACATTTCTGTTTAGGTAGGTATTATTAGTAGCTATATGGCTACTAGCACCTCTGTATAGATGAGCATCCCTCATGAAACAAGTGATAATAGTAAGGGACAGAATAGAAATGGGAATGGCAAGAGGAAACTGTGCACGTCTCTTGATCTGGAATGCGAATGACGTCGTTTTACATTTCTTCTCTTGCAGCTCTTTCTATTTTTCCAGTATTTATTGGTATTCTGAGTGGAAGTGAGGGAGAGAGTGGAACTCGCGCTCCAGATGTGCTTCCTGAATGCTGATCAACTCTTTTCCCTTTATACAATTTTCCACGCTCCAAAGCCTCCCTACATTTTCGCCTTTCTCACCATAGACGCCCTAAATTGAGATCCTAACTAATACATAGGTAATCAGCTGGAGATTCTGAAACAGATACAAAATGGATGAAAACATGAAAAGAAAGCACCTCTCCTCCACGGCTAATTTCGGACTTGTACATTTCCAAGGTATTTCTGGAACTTATGCACTCACATATTCTGTGGACGTCTTACACATTTGTTTGTGTGTGAGATATGATTAGGTAGAGTGATCAGGAGAGCTAGTAATATCCATTCATACCTTATGTCGTAAAAATAGTCATGGGCATGGGCGTTGCTAATATTATATGTGAGCGGAATACATAACTTTCTATATATAGCTCCTTGGAAAATAAACGTCATAAAATGAAAGAAAAACATTTAAAAAATTGCCAATATTCCATATAAACTTTGTCTTTTTAAACTTTGCTACTAAATTGCTAAAGTTATCAGAGAAAGTGACTCGAAAGACATTGAATTTTGATTCATGTTTTCGACTATGAAATATTGCACACCTAATTGCAATTTCCAATTAGAAAATGCTACCTACTTAACATTTATTTGGCACAATTTAGGTGTGGGCAGGATATTTGCTATAAATATCTCGGCTATTGCATTATATAAGATAAAGAAGCATTTATAGAGCCCATTTTTTAAGAGTGATGTTGTAATGTCCAAGGATCGCCGGTTTGCAAAAGTAAAGCCATAGCTCATATACTAAGACATTTATAGACAAAAGTAGTTAAATAGTTATAAAAGTGACTACCTAAGGACATATCACTATGAATCATATTATGATGTCACTGTCGACGCTTTGGCCAAGTATCTACAGATATTGAGGGATTTACTCTACTCGTCCTAAATGCTCTTAGTTAGGTGAAATCCTACAAAAATAATAATGCTACAAGTTTTAGCTGCTATGGTGTGTAGGTAGCCACTAATAATATTTTGTCAGTCACTTCATTTCAGCAGAATTGTAACGTGTAATAGTTGTGCTTTAGTTTGTTCACTTGTACCTGTATTTGTAAATAGCAAAGACTGCAAAAAGGATTAGAAATTAGTTTTGGTGTTTAGCTTTTAAGTATTGTAGTAAGTGTTCAATAGAGCAAATATTCAGTACCTAACTTATGCCTATACAGATAAATGTTGGTTATGTTGCAGAGCGAGTAATGGAAAATGATTAGAATTGAACAAGCAATTGGAGTTGCAACGAACCGTTATGAATTATTGTCATTAATGTTAGATTAAGATAGATTTATGTTGTGATGAAAGTTTTAAAGGAGTAAAACCATATTTTCGAGAAATACTCTTTAGTTCAGTAGCAAAGTATGTTAGTCTACAAACACAATGCGGCTAAAAGCAATCACTACAGTTAGTGCCGGTATGCGAGTCATCTTAGTCTAACTTTTCAATTCTCATTGAGGATTAGGACCAAATCCAACCATTCATAATCCCCGTGTCAGTAAACCCGCAATCGACTAAATATTACATACTTTGTCTAAACCAAGAAGTTATTATGTAGTCACTATGCTATCATAATACCTGGCCGGTATACAAAGGCATACATAAAATAAAGCGATTACATAATGCTTAATTGCATTATATCTGCATTCTAGGTAGTACCTACTGCATTAAAGTAAAAAATATTTCATGAGCTCTCTGTTTTCACATCTTAGTGACTTCTTTACGTGGAAACTCCTTCATGACCATTCCATTAAAATTTTTCTTAATGTAGTTTCATTTTATTTAATTAATTCAACTCATTGAAAAAATAGAAAAATAATTTCAATAGAAATTAAACTTATTATAAGTAAAGCCGTATAGCCATATATCATATGTACAAAAATTGACCTAAATAATATTTTCTATTATTGCGGTACATGCGAGATAGCAATAATTATATCCCGTATTTCCAGGTAGGTAGTGACTTTTGGAAATAATGATTAGGATCCAAAATTGCAACCTAAGAATGAAATGTATTAACATCCTCTATGTTTTATACGCTTAGGTACTTTATCTGCTTTTTATTTGCAGATGTCCCAGTAAGAAATGTCATCATTATAGGATTCCGTTGTATACCAACATTTGTACCTGTTAATATTGGCATTTTGACATACTTACGGATACATTGAGTAAATAGGCTGCCTGATAATTCGACTATTATTTTACGTTAGGAAGGTTATGTACTTTATGTGTTATGTCCTGACACGAATATATATTAGTGCTCCTTACTAAATAATAGCATATAGAGAGCATAAAGCAGCAGAATGCAGAATTTCCGAACATGACACGCGAAACACGAAAATGCACATGACAAGGCAGATATAGTTTTTTATTTTGGGTGCGGTTCTTCATATTTTTCGTCCCATCATGCTACTTTGAGCTATGGCACATTTGTGCATCATAAGGATTTCACAATTTGACATAATAGCTGACAGAAACGCGAAGAATCGACAGCTGCAAGTAACTCTGACTCTCTTCATTTCCTTCGTCAGCGCTCTTTCTTTTCTGTTTATTTCTTTATCGAGTTCCTGTTCTTTTTCCCATGAAGCTTTTTGTGTTGTTAGGCAGTTAAACTTTTTCAGGCCCACAGCAATTTCATGTTGATTTTTATTAGATTTTACTGCATAGTAGAGAAGCAGTCACAGAGTGCAGATCTACCTCTCCTTTTCGGTTTAATGACAAAAAGACTGCAATTGTTTGACTCATGTTACCATAAGAAAGAACTAATTATAGGCTTGCTACAAATTGACGTGCTTTGGGATGGACATTCGACTTGTTTTGAAAGTTTATAAAATGCATAACACACTGCAGTTGTACATGCAAAGAATGGTTCTACAGTCTCTAATCTATTCCTGATACAATAGAATGAAATCCCTCCCAGGATGTGCATATCTGTGCCATGTAACTTTTTTTTGACAGATTGCCTATTTAAGTTGAAAGATATTCAAAAGAAGTCATCATATAACTCTGTGCATTTATCTTAGAATCTTAAGGTACACGAATTTAATAGAGTATCTAATGCAGTGCACTTTAAAAAAACTGTAAGAATGAAGTAATAAAGAGTAGATGGAATAAATAATGGGGAATTATGTTGTTGTGTTGATTTCTCATGTTGTACCGTTATTCATTGAGCGGGCGTGAGTAGGGTTAGCTTAGAAATTGCCTATAAAGAAAAATAAAGATTTGCTACATTAAATAATTATTGCTAATAAAAATGCAGAACAGCCCTCATAAAAGCTTTGAGTAAATAGCGATGCATTAATTTTCTAGTTGAACGGAACAAATTTTAATAAGAGTCGCCATTTGCTGTGTAAAATTTGAAAGAAGATAAGACGCAGTAAAATTGAAGATCTCTTTGAGAGCTGAATGACGTATTATTTGCCGAAAACGCTAGATCGTGTCGTGTTACACAGGTAGATAGATGCATGAGCTATTATTCTCTCACAAAGCAATTGTCAGTCATTAAATTATATGTAGCAATTTTCCACTCATTGTACTAGAAAACAGATAAACATAAATTTTATGCATGTAAATTGGCAAAGGGATCTTTCAAATAGAAATCGATACATGTAGTAATCCATCCTGGCTTTTTATCTGGTTTACAATGTAAAATCATTTTGGTAATAATGGGATCTAGTGGACAGGCATAATTTGTGATGTCTTGTTTCTTCTTTCTGGTCGCTCTGCCCTATTAGGATTAATTTACAGGCAAACTTTCATGAATTCACCGTTGAAAGTGTGCAGGAAGGAAAAAGAAGTTTGAGGGGAGCTACAGGTAGAGAATAATGAGTGACAGATTCACATCTCACTTACTTTCGATAATACTGACACTTAGCTATTGTATCACTACAGAGAGACATTCCAGTCAGTCCAGTCAATTAGTTTGAGAGTTAATGTTTGTTTGACTATTACAAAGGAGCTGCTATGCAATGATGTTACGTACTTTTTTGACAACCCATTGTTTGCCATCACAAACCCAATCTGAAATGGTTTCTTTCATTCATTTTTTCTTTGAAGTTTGATGTGACACGATAGTTTGCCTTAAAACCTATCCATAATATTTTGCAATAGAGTCAAACCCCTCCTGCTTGGTAATGATATCCATGCGTGATAGACAGATATAGCATTAGAATTTATTACGTTATTATTACAAGCAAAAATTACACAGCTACGACTCTTTCATAAAAAGTGTGAAAAGAAAGGCAGAGATAATAATGTTAGTAGTCAGCATTTGACATTTCATGCGGTTTTGTTAGAATTGGAAATTTTTATAGGGATTTTCATGCTTTTTTACTCTGCCTACCTATTTACCATATAGGATTACCTAAAAACCTAACTATAAACTTCATATAATATTCTATTGTAATATCGAATAGAATGATGGAGTGTGTGTTCAACAACTATGCACAGTAAAAGTTTTCAAAGGGAATTAAATCTAAAAGCTCAGGATGATATGCATGTAGCTACACTAATTTCAACATTATACATGCAGAGCCACTAAACACTCAAATCTACTAAAGAATATTTCACAATAATGGGAGTGAGAGAGAGAGAGAACATGATGTTTAGACTTTATTAGCCGTAGCCTAAATAATTTAACTCTTTGTCATACTAATGCTAAACTCTTCTCTTCTAATGCAATAACAGTTTGACAATCCTGCTTTCTAACAATACTCCCAGCTTACAGTTCAGTTTTAGTTCACTTGCCACTCTTATAGTCAGGGAATTTCTGCTAACTGTTCGTTTTTATCTGTTTACCCCAATTTATACAAACATTTGACAATGGAAAAAAAAGCAGTCAAGACAATGATACAATACAAGAGACACAGCACAACTCTTTTTCAATCTCACAATTAGACAACATTCATTTTAATGTGCCAGTTTTATTAGAGCACGATTTGTGCACCTCAGCTTATCTCGCTCCGTTTATTTACTCAAAGATACGTAAGACTCCAAAAAATGTACAGCTATGGCCATATACTTTTAGCCCACGAAACCTATCAAATGAAATCAAAGTTTTAAGCATTAAAATTCTCTTTCAGATTATTGGGATTCTTCCGGTTCTCTTCAACAACAGAAATACAATACAACTGTACTTTTCTGTAACGAAGCTTACTAAAAAGATTTTGCGTTCAGTTTCAATATCTGTGAACAGGCAATCATCTTGTAATGCTGTACTCTTTGGTTATTGTGGTTTATAAAACTCAATAAATCCTTAGTGCCATTGAATCTAGGAAATGCATGTATCAACATTCTTTGCTCCTCAGAGATATATCAGCTCTTATTAAATGTGACCATTTAGAACAGGTTCCCTAATTTTAACATTTAAATCCAACGTGATCTGTCGATAGCATATTTTTTAGACAGTACAGTACAGACCAATGGCCCAGACAATCCCCTACAACTAATTAGCTGACCAGGGAAGTGCATTATAAGAATAAAAAAATACCTTAAATTTTAAACGGGAGTTTAACTTGGGAAAATTGCAAAGTGACTTTTTGTAATGATTGACAACATTATCAGTGTTTGTTGCAAAATATTTAGCCTGTTTAGATAAAAACGCATTGTCTGTAGATAGACATTATGCTTTGTTGCATAATCCTATAAATTGGCTAATATCGAAAGCATAGAATGCGTAGAAAAACAAATGCTTGTGCTACGCGCACCACTAAATACCATTGTCGTCTATACCTACTGTATTGTGATTTGTGTTTGATGTTTGATTAATGTGAGATGCGTGCTACCGGCTCATTACGTTTTAATTCCTTGTTTCCCATTGTAGCTAGCCTATTTTTATGGATAGATGTGACGATGTGAGAATTTATTTACACTTTAGCCAATGTTTCATTCAACAGCGTTTGAAATATATTATCCACATGATTTCCGTATTTCCCACAGTAAATATCAAGAAACAATGGCAAATTCAATTGCAGCCTGTCTCCGCTCGTCTCTATTTACTACTAAATATGTGATATTTTCAAATGTATTGCAATTGCAAGTGAATAATTGTATGATCATTTCCGTACATTGACTTTGATGTATGCAAATAAATGCAATTACTACACAAATGAATAACATACGTGATTTGTTTGTATTTTATTCCATAAATATTATGTAAATAAGCTAGGTACTATATCTCCATTTCGATCAATGTATGACTTTGTGTTTAGTTTGTAAAAGTAAAATGCATGGCTGGCATTTCCCTTTTGTTTGTGCAAGTATATAACACTATCTCATAGCCATGTCTTCATAAAGACAAATGCTTGTAAAAATACATGGCTAAAATCAATGCTCTGATATTCAAATTATTATTTATCTTTTTTGCTAGTACACTGGGACGATAATAATACTTATAAATATTATGAGCACGTATTTACTATCTTTAATATGTCTGTAAGTTGGGAATGGAATCGTATCGCATTTATCTGGAGGCACAAGTATATTATAATCACGTAATGCTATGACAGTCGGAAATTTAATCTTCTTTGCTTACGTCACCTGCTATCATTCATAGAATAAATAGGTGTGTAGTGCTGGCAGTTTACCTTAATTTAGTTTGGGACTTTTACGATGTGATCTACTCTGTCGACTGTGGATTACCTAGACTTGGCATTGCAGTGCATAATAATTTACAACTTACATGTAAGTATACTTTAGAGCTGTGTACTAGAGTAGATAATTTGAGATTTGCATAAATACAACAACAAGTATTCTCTTTCTTTCAGAGTGATACTAATGCAAGGAGGCTAGAGGTAAATGTGTATGATTTGTGTGTAAATGGGTAACAGTTGGTGTTAGTGCTAATGGCCAAACTAATAGTGATCACGAGAGTTACGCTCACTAATGATAGTAATTTGAACATATTGACTTAAATGGCTAGACGGAACTTTTCTGATATATTATTTCCTATGCAGACTGGACTGAGAGCAGTATGCATTTATCTCTCCTCCTATTTACTTCTGCCCTTCCATTTCCCTTCGTAATCCTCATTTAAAATTACTATACTCCCAGGGTTTGAAAACAGCAATTCATTCCTCTTCTATTTATTTTCTGAATGCAGATACAGAGGAGGCCGGCTTTTTTGACTCACACTCGTTTAGATGCTGGATTACATGAACAGGTACGCATATATTTACTTATTTTTATTTGTACGAACGAGTTATTTATAAATAGACACCAACACTACTACTTAGCTGTGGAATAGTTTTTTCCATAAAATAATTGTATGGGCTACATAAAAATTATTTAAACTACGCAAGACACAGTGTGAGCACATGTGCTAATAGAAAATTAAACCAAAATTCTCAGACGATAATGTGTGCGTGTATGTACATCTCTTTTCATAAAAATTGTAAATAGTTCCTTTAGCTGTCTCTAACATTCTAAGTCATTGTAAACAGAGGATATCTACATTTATGCATGCAGTCTATTAGAATAACGAAATACATTCTGGATGTTATTTGCATTTAAAATTCATTTCGGTGCGGACGTTCAATAATTTAACTTTCAACCTAAGCTACATTTTCATTTAGCTTTGGGCCACTTAAAACTTGAATAAATCTCAAGAAACTCATCATATAAGTTTAGTGCGACGGAAAATAAATTTTATGTCCTATAATATGTGTACTGACACTGACTACGTATGGATAAGTACCTTATGCAAAATATTTATGAGGATACTACGCTCATAATGTAATAGCATTACTTGCTCTTTTACATCATCTTTCCTTTTATCTTCATTACTTGGAAGTGCATATACAGGGTATTTCATATCTTTGTGTCAGAGCATCTTAGTTATAAGAATAAATCTGCAATTGAATGTCAGTCAGGGCATTTATAAGCTAGAGCTCACTGTCAAAGGAAGATTTCCTAAATTCTTCTGTGAAAATATTTCTCTGCAGTGTTTTTTGCAAGATTTCGGTCGACAAGGATTTTATGAAAGACAGTGTAATAACAATTGTTGGGTAGGCAATAATGTATTAAGTTTTGCACAGGTAGAAACTCATAACATGCATTTGTAGAAGGAAAAAGTCTTCTAATGTATTTTACCTTGAAATATTGTGTAAAAAATGTGGGAACTTTATGAAGTCTGTGAAGTGAATAGGCTCAGTGATATATTAATATTTATCAGTTGAAGAAGAATATAAGTATCATATAAGTAATAGAACCATGGAGTTACTAGCAAGTGTATATAATTTGTTTATTTAATGCATAATATTACTGACACGATAGATTCACTGCACACGCGTTTTTAAGTGGCTACCTACGAACTGTACCTATTTCTTCCCATCTCCCTCTCGTTTCTCCAGGAAAATATTGATCAGTCCTTGAAAGTAAGAGAAGCTAAGCTGATCGTGAGATGAATGTAAAAGGAAGAACAAGAGAGTTCGAGTGAAGTGAATAATTTGAGGATTGTGTCCTGCACACTCACACTTTGACGGTTTCGAGTAGACACCGAACCCACTCTGCATCACAAAAGTGAAAGGGACCTTGTCTCTCTTTTCCGAAAGGTAATCTTTTGTTTCCCTTCTTTTTCATCGAATTCTTCTCGCATCTTCTGTTGACGTGCCCATTAGCAACATAATGCTCATAGTATTTTTAGCAAGTAAATAAAGGCATAGCAAGTAGAGGAGTGTGCTTGAGACTTGGGAGTATTTGCATTAGACATTGAAACTAAATTTCCGCTCACATACTTAGCAAAATCTAAAGATAACTCAAGAATTTCATTGTAACTGTAGATTCTTCAGTTATGTAAGATATGTAAGGCATTCCTATGCTCAGGATTTAACATCATTGTGATTAGTACATTGTTGTAGGAATAAACTTCACAACGACTTGTAAATCCCAACTGAAAGCCTTTTGCAAGTATATCTATTATTCACTTTTATTAGCACAGAAATAAAATCAATTAGTGTTATGCAAATTCTACGATGGCATTCATGGATCTGTTTACCTTTGTCCACGAGTCACTTATCTCTGTATCATTCAATCGAGGATTATTCAAATATTATCTACCCGAATAGGATATATATGTATACTCAGATGATTAATGAGATGCTGATCAATGGAATAACTTTGACTGACAATGAGAAGATTGATCTTGAAACGTTGAGTGTATTTTCGTCTATTATAGTTTTCCTGTTTCTAAGTACTACACGCATCTGTTTAAGGCAGCATTTCAATGGCGTTTCTCATTGTGCTCCTATACACTCAGTTCAAATGCATTTTGATTCTTTGATGAGGCTGTTTATTAGACTGCTGTCCAATTGACGACTTTTAAGGCGATGCTCTCATTTCTATTTATGTCCACATTATTGTCAATTCAACGGCCAGAGTGTAACAATGAGACAATGCGAGTTCACATCGGTCAACGTTTATGTCACTCCCAGTGCTTGCAGGGTGATTAAATGACAATACATTTATTAATTAATTCAGGATTATGCGTGCTGCCATTTCAATGAATGTCCCCGCAGCCCAACACAGATATTTATCATGTAGACACAGGAGTTTTATCAGTACAAGTGCACTGTCCTGTATTATTATAATCCAATATGAAAAATAACCCCTACTAGTAAATCTACGTTAAGTACCGTAATAGAATTCTGATTATCAGTAAGCATTACAAACCACTACCAAATAAATACCCGTGTAGCTCTGAAGCTTTTTACAACCCTAAATGATGCTTAGTGGATGGAATTACAAAGGTACTTATTATGTGAGCTACCTATTAATACCTGAGGATAAAGTAATGATGAAGTGTAAATTAATTCCTCCGCAATGTAATCTGTTGTCAATGTCAATTGAAAGACAAATAGCTAGCTGTTCATGCTAAAAATATATGCTTATTTTTTAAAAGAGTCCTTGAATCTGTCAGATTGATGACCAAGAATTCATCATGAGTAAAAAACTTAGAATTCATTCAAGAATCATCATAAGTAAAAAAAACTTACTAGACAATATTTCTAAAGTGTTAATAAATCCATTTTTGGGCAAAAAATATTTAAGTTAAAAAAATTGTCCAAAATTAATTATTACTAAAATTAATTAGACTCAACGTTGTTGATTTAGCTTAAAACTTTCAATCGTTGTATGAAAATTCTAAATTATTTTGTAAGGTACACCAACCATTAATTTTAATGATGCTTTCTGTATGGAATAATTAAATCGTTTTAAGGAATTTTAAATTGTTTTAAGGAACATTAAATAATATCTCTATAAAAAAATCAACAGTGAGTTTTAGACATCAGTTCCCTTTTAATGTGAAGTAATGCTAAGGACAGACCAATAATTTAACTCCAGCAATCGTTAATTGTCGTGTTATCGACGAACTACGTGAGTTTCAAAGTCCTATCCGTTTCAATATGTCTTCATTTATACGTTGGTATATGTACGCGTACTAAGACTGAGTAATATTTGGTAGGCATATACATACATGTATATTTTTTCACATATATATTGATATATATTTTTCTACAGCTCAGAAGACACATCATACAAATAAAGTATAGTGTGTGGAGACAATATTTTATTGTTTTAATATGGGTACCTACATTACTTTCATTCATATATGCATATAGACTACGATTGCACTTGCATATCGGAAAAAGGCAATTGTCGTTTTGTATTACATTTTATGACACGTCAGCAAGTCACTAACAAAAATAAGTCTAGGTTCCTAGCCAACATTGCATACATGCTCACCATGAACATATGTTAAAACTCTTATTTTTATGCTGCAAGCAATTTTAAAGTTTTCTTTGCTATGTGTTAGAATTTGTAAGTATTTAAAATGTGTAAAGATGCCTGCAAATTACTACAATGCAGTTTTGCGTCGCATTGTAAAGAATTGCGGCACGCTATACGTCTCACGAAAAACGTAAATTAAAGGGAAAGGAGTGTGGGCGAAGAGGATAAATGAGTAGAAAAGCCAAAGAAATAAGACAGTGATGTTGATGCTGAGATTTCATTTAATTAGGGGGTGGGCTAACGAATTATGCAATTATGCATAAATAATTGCACGAAGCAGTTTTCTACATGCTCTTTGTTTTTAACCATCAGCACTTTCCATCTTTCGTATAGTCTGAGACACGTAAGCACGTTGACTGGCATTTCCAATACAAAAGTTCAACGTAATACTGAACTGAATTACTAACTACTACATTTTGCAATAAAATATTTATGAATCAATAATCGAGATTGTACGCTAACAATGCACTAGAGAGAGCTAGAATAACTCATTCGAAAAATAAAGATCCTGCATGGCTATATGATATGATTTTTATCAGAGTAGTGTCTGCCCGGAGAATGAGACTCCATAAATATGAGACAACAGATAGATAGATCACTTTACTTGGCCCTGGCCGCTTCAATCAGGCTTCCCCTTATGGCTATCTCAACTACTGTGTCTTCTAATAATTTATGTCCTACTCAAATCACATTTGCATGTCATCGTCATTTGCACGAAACTTGACTTCATGTAATTCAGAGAAAATATTTTGACTTTTGAGAATAATACACAGATAACTCAAGAAAATGCGGGATAAATATCTCCGAATATGATAATCCCGTAGCACATTGATATGGGCGATTCGTATTGTTTGAAGGCGGCCTTAGGCCGGTTTCTGAACATTAAATCTCTTGTGCTAGAAGTGAAACCTGAATGCATTATGCAACATTCCCAATTCCCAACCCCATAATAGAATAATAAAAACTGGCGTCTATACTACCATAGGCAAAATAATATAGTTCCGTATGTGTATCATTATTTTCATATCTACTAATCTACCACAACTAACTGGTATCTGTAGCCTTTAGCTCAGATTGATATCATTATTTTATAGTCATTGCAAATTGCATGAGCTGAACATTAGTTTCATGATGAATGTTTATAAATAGTCACAAGAAAAATTGGTACTCACGTCCCGTCTTTATCGCAAGTAGTGGCTATTTGGTTTTGCATATTATTTATGGATGTAAATACATTCATGCGTGCAATCCACTTGAAGAAAGTGTCAAGAAATTGATTAAATTTATTTTATGCACGATTTGTATTGCTTGTTCATAGTTTTCCCATGTAATTCTTACAAATATCATACAACATTCATGAGTATCAAGAGTACAATGCATCAATTCTAAATTTGAACCGATTTCTTAAAATAGTCAATAGAATCTAGTCTTATGGCCATTTCAGTTTTGAGAAAAATAAACTGCAGCTAAGAAAGTTGTCATTTTATAATGTCACTGCTGGCCAATATTACATGAATAAAGTGAAAGTGGAAATACCTGTAGGTACTGATATGAACATCTACACGTATACGTAAGAATGCTTTTGAGTACTATCATGTACGCTATTCTGAAATCACGACAATAAGACTCCCTGGAGTGTAAGTCGCCCTGTAGTACTGTATGCAGCTGCTCTGTCTGATATACCGTAATATCATTTTAATGCTAATTTATATCCATTACAAAATGAAGAACACAAAATGTTAGCTAAAACCCGATTTGAAATTATATATATATA
>JAAAYG020018410.1:2373-58161 GCA_009936455.2 Tomocerus minor
ACTTCTTTGATTGTGTTAGGATGAAGTGACTTGAAATATAAAGTTTCGGTGATTTGTTTCCGTTCAAAAGGTAGTAAGTTTAGAATAGATTTGGTATAGTAGTATCTGAGAGTTAGAAATTGTTGTGATTGTGTAGAAAGAGAGTGGAAAATAAAGTAGGGATTCTCTTTGACTTAAAAGGAGAAGCGGAAACGGAGAATTTGGAGTAATGGAGCCTTTGCGAAATGTAATTTGACAGTGAAATATTTTATTTGCTCATTATTTGACGCGTCGGAGGAATTTAGTTTATATTATTTGCGAACCATCAGAAGTTTCATTGAACTTTGTAGTGCGAGGCAGGTTGCTGCCAATTATTTATTGTAGTGCACTAAGAGGAAAAGGAAATTGGGGCGAAGTGTGCGAAACAACAAGCGTGATGAAACTGAAAGTAGAAGATGATAATGACGGCTAGTACATGCTGCATAATGCACAGCCCAGAGGATTTATTAACTTCCTTGCAACAGATAATATCGAATGATCATAAGGATCCTCTGTTTCTAGCTAGAATCCTGAATATCTGAACTGGCAGGATGCCTTGGCCTGCCTAAGACATATTCCTGGAGTACTTTCTCAGCACACTCACACACTTAATCCAACTGCAGACACTGTAAACTAACGCTCGCTCGCCTTTCCTTTTGTTCCATTCCTCTCATTTCATCTAGTTTCGTTGGTTGGAGATATGAAATGAATGGAATTTCTCCTCGAATCCCTTTCTGTAGGCAAGGGCTGTATATGATCACAAATGACCGACTTCTGTATCACTAACAGCTTCTCATTTCATTATTATTCAGGATGGAGCAGAGGTTTTACACAGGGCATGGCTATAAGTAGCCTGCACATATGTACACAACTCTAGCACGTCGCACTGACAGACAAAACGTACATTTAATGCAAGTGCTCATATGTTACACATAAGTATCCACCACAGTGTGTAGCCAGAGAGTGAAGATGTATTATTAACACTTCCCAACTTTCCTTTTTATTTCTGCCCATTTCCCAACTTACAGTCTTTTACGACGTGGCATTAAAACTCAAACGAAGAAAATAGAAGGAACTCGCGCAAAGATAAAGCAAAGATGTAGGTAGCCCTTTTGGCATTCTCACTAGCATAAATGCATGCATAATACATTTTCGATCCCCATGAATACACAACGTTCTACATCTACTCCGCTATTTTGGAAACTCATTAACTCCTTTAATGTCGTTGACTCTTAAATTATGTCGAACAAAGAGGAACTAGATAGCGAAATAGTAACCGCTACGTACATCACTCACAAAATGTTTACTTCTACAGTTTAACAAATCCTTTTATGATTTTCCCTCCGCAAACACTCTTAAAAGCTCTTTTTGATACAAATACTACAAAAATTCAAACCACTTTTCCTCAACTACATCAAGAATGACAGACAAGCATTTGTTTAGACTCTTTTCTTTCAGAGATAAAGGAGATAGACATTGTTACGAGAATGATCGATGCCTACATAGATACCTTGATAAAAGGATGCTTATTATTGTTCCTAGAACTTTCAGACTTAATAACGTTTATGTTGGAAAACTAAGAGGAAGGCTATTCTGTTGTACAATAGGAGAGTGAAGATTAGAAGTGATAAGAATTTGCTTACCCAAGAAGAACTGTAGCCGCCTCAGGAACTCGAAAAACTTTCCATCCAAGATTCTCAAAGAAAGTACACAGTCTTGCTTGTCCAGTCGTCTTCCCTCCGCAAGGACCTTAAACCACAATACGTATCGATATTAAATATTTGCTCAGGCCATCATACACTGTTTAATAACATTTATTTGTACAAGAATAAATTTTGGGATTTTCTCTTCTTTTATACTGCGTATTGATAGAGATTAACGGCTTAAAACAACTAAAAACATTGAATTATCATCCACAATGTTTATTTGCTCTCCATATCCTCTTTATCGTTTATTGGTCATTACAAAATATTTACTTTTTAAAGTTGTATTGGCTGCGTGTTCATCTCAAAAACTATTGCGATCACAAATATTCTGTATGTTTGGCTACTTATATTATTATACACCATTATGAGGTAAAAAAGATTTGTCATACTGATATTAGGATTGAATCTCATAATATACGTAACTCTTGATTGCATGGAATTTAGAATTCAGTGCTAGTGGAAAAGTTGATACTATTCCACTAGCTTATATAATAATGTGGTGAGACAGAATTGTGGAGAATGCATCAAAGTTTCGTTTGAACATTGATTTGTGATGTTATGTAATTTTCCCCACAACAACGAGGAATATAAGAGTCTTGCGAGTGTTGGGAGTTGTAATGCACAGATAACGATAGCTTTGATATTTGAACGTTAGCCTAACAACTCTACACAAGATTACGTGTAACATTATTATTAGTCCACGAGTGTAAATCTGTACTACTATGTTTAGTTTTAGAAAACTCAGTTGGCAATTTCTCAAATGTGCTTGTAGATTTGTACATTGGGATTCTGTGGCTGTAACTACATGGGAGTCTTTCAAAACGAAACTGCACTCTTATATTTCTAAGATAGTGGGAGCAAAAATAACTTGTTTCGGCGTTTGTCATGTCCTCTAAAGATACAATATAAACAAAACGCTATGACTCAAGATCCCTTGGGTATGAAAGATACTTAATTATTCATTCCATCAACTGATGATGTCTCCAACTCAGATTGCCAAATAGAAGAAGTAGATTTTGACAATGCGAAGTCATAAAGATTTGTTCGATGATTTTTTTGATGTTGTTCCCAAGAAATGTTGTGGCGGAGATGACAAATATCTAATCTAGGTTTACAATGGCAGCTTCGATGATGTGATGAAATTAATAATTACTTAAGGATAGCTATGAGAATGGTTATTGTAGGCTGATGGCAAGTATATAGATCATGAAGCTGAATGCTGATGCTTTCTGAGTTTGTAGTGCGGTGGGAGAGAAAATCAGAGGCTCAGCGTTTATCAGTTGAGCTTTTCCTTGATTTCCTCGAGGCATGGCATATAGATACAAAATCAATCTTATTATAAACGAACGCCCTTGACTCTTGGTGGCCATATTGCAAATGTATATCTTATTATTCTCTTTATCAGCTACCTCCGTGGAATTGGCCCTGGAAAATTGAAGTTACCCTTGCCTTCCACCAAAATTTACACTTAGAAAATGTTTGTAGATATCTAAAGTTATCTAAAATCGATATAACATCATGCTCCGTCCATCAGTTCATTCTAATCATGCCCCTCGTCCTCATGTCATTCCATGGCGGATATCAAGTGAAATGGCAAGGGATCCGGATTGGATGTTGCGAAAAGCGATTGCTAAAAGCTTTAGTGCACAATTGACTTTGACCCAACAATCGTGCGATAATGCATAATGTAGCCTTTGCTGACTTACATTGGAGAACGGGATATTTGGACCAAGATGATCTGTTTCTCGTGTGAGCCGAAAATCCTTCTAATCTAATTCGAATGTAATTCCTGCTCATTGTGTGTACTTTGCACTTCGTACCCCGTTAAAATCACCTCTCCTCCTTCCTTCAAACGCCATGCTAAATATAGTCTACCCATTTCCGGCAGAACGCACAGAGTCAGCCGAGTTGGCTAGGCACAAATCTCAACTCATGCTCATGCCCTATATCAACACACAAATCACATGCTGCGATTTCGCAATCCCACAATAATAAATGAGTTGAGCCATCAAGACAATTGGTAATCTAAACCACGTCATTAGAATCCGATTTCATAGCATCATTTAATAGGATCAATACCTAATGATGTATCCATTACTCCTCACTCTAAGAAACTTATGGTAATAGTTATCTCTAAAAGTTGCATCAAATGGCAGAGTTCAAGATTTTCATAGCACAGTTATTCCTCTCCACATCCTGTTGGCTTGCAAGAAATACATAAAATACATTCTCGTGGCTTGCATACTGATGCTCTGGCTACTTTTGTCATAAAACAATTACTGCTATTAAATGACATGATATTACTTGTGCATTTATTGGTTTCCTGGTTAAGGCGAAATATATTTTGTCGCTACTACCAAATAACCCCAAACTATAAAATGCTCTACAATCCCTACAACACATTTTTATACCAAAGCTTTAATCATTTTGTTCATACAGCCCAGCTATACTCGTATTGTTGGCATTAATAACTTTCAGGCCATAATCATAAAAATATAGAAACTTCATTACTTTTGTACCGGGCTATTGTCTAAATCAGGAAATAAAGAAGCATTAAAATATTTCATTGATTCTTCCGTTCATCCCAACATTAAAATCGTATGGTACGAGTACCATAAGGTTATTACCCGTTGTTACTGAAAACCATAAATGTTCGTAATTATTTCCTGAATCTAGAAGAGTTTTATGAACTCTAGATTTAAGTTACCTTTTTTAAAGGAATTAACTTACTTGATGAGCTACGTCACATATCAGCTTAAATTCAGGAATAATATATGAACATCTAGCTTAACAACTCCTTTATTGCATTTCTAACTTGTTAACCAAAAGGCATAAATGTTTAGAAATTTTACGATAGCGGTGATACTGATATGTTTGATTGGTACAAAATATTTATGATAAATACAATACAGTATGTGAAATTCTAAATGTGAAATGAATTTAATTCTAAAATTATTAATGCTCTGGGAATTATGAATAAATTGTGATTCTATCATTAGCCCTGGACTTTAACGACAAGGGGGGGTTTGAGAATTTAAACTTAAGTGATATTTTTATCAGCTATTTTTTTCATGTGCAAAGTCAAAAACATGTTAAACACTTAGTATATCTGAGTATTGCATTTGCATGTAGCAACAGTACAATGACATGTCTTGTTGAAAATGTATGGATTCACGTCAAGATTTCAATCCACGTAGAAATGAAGAAAACTCAACCTCATTATTAAATTTAGAATTCGTCAGATGACTGCACCGCCCTGTGCACATGGATATGACTAGAGTTGTTCCCTAAGAGTGATAAACCTGAATACTAGGCTCTCGTATTTTTAACCGTGTAGTGATAATATAGTCACTTAATTAAAGCTTGACAGCAGTAACTCTCCCTGTCTCACTGCCAAACTGCAACGTGTACATCGTCACAGTTTACAATCGTCAGCCAATAACAGAGGAAACGACTCAGTCACAACAGACAATGTCGAGAGTTAGGAAAACTCTTAGGAAATCCTACATTAGTCAGTAGCCAATACAAAACCCATCTACATTTTCATACTATTTCGAATTTTATGAATATTTTATTTGATGTTTGCTATGCTACAAATGCTGCAAATTGAAAGCAAGTCGCAAAATTACAATTCAATTTATTTGTGGCCCATTACAGTGAAGCGTCTTCGTGTACTTTGGAATATTGGAAGAAAATTCTTATGACTTCTACTTCGCACTTAACTGTATTCCATCAAAATAAAGTGCTACAGAATGCAGTACGCTCCAGTTTATAATTAAATCAAAAAGAGGAGAAATTGCATTTAGAAAATATCTTTCAGATCAGAAACTATATTACGCTGTCAAATTTTGGACTGATGCTTTTAAGATGACAAGACAAGCAACAGGGCAACGTCCTCAATTATTAGGGAAGTTGGCGAACTAGGCTACATTGCGTAACTGGGAATAGGAATCAAGAATGGAGTATGTACCTGCCTTAGTTACTAAATTCCCATCAGTGCCAGGTCAGGAAACTGAAACTTAGATCTTAACCGTGGGATTGGCTACGACTTTGTATCTGCGAGCTCTACAAAGCAGCAGGCATTCATATCATAAATATATAGAGCACATCTATCTATAGAGGTGCTTGGTTATAATGTCTAGGAGTGGAAGGGGAAGGATAACTCACAAGTCCCTATGGCCTGTCAGTTTTACGATGAAATTCTATTTAGAAGAGAAAATTTTAATGAGTCAGAAAGAAAATGGAATTCTGCCATTTATAAATTCCCTTGTTTTCTGGGACTAGTGTGAACGCACTGTAAAGGGAATTCATGCAATTCAAGAAGGAAGAGTGCAGCCGGCTGTCGTGTCCAATTTTTTGGGTATCTTCTTTCCTTCTACCAGAACAAGACAACGGACTCACACACTTAAAACAAAGATGCACTTCCGTACACAACTACCTCTACAACTTATGCGACAGAAAGTCTACCTCTTCAGCCACCAACATCTTCACTAGTTCACTTGTTTTTCTGCGCAGTTCAAGCAATAAATTACTAGCTCCACATTGCTTTGGAAATCTAATCTCAGCATTGTCAGTTAGTTGTGTAGATGTTGACTCTACGCTCAAATGCGCATAACAGTCACTCAATTATTTATAACAAGCCAATACAACAAATAATAGATTCCAAATTACAAGTTGTAACAGAATTCTCAAACCATTACTTATATAACGATCTATTGTGTACATGGCTTTTCTTCTTCCAATTTAAGGAACCCTAATATGTAGGTTAGTATAAAACCGAAAAGGTCGTAGTATCGTACATAGGAAAGTTTTACTTATAATTAAATTATTTGTTTATCGCTAATTGCTACAGAATGAAGCTAGATTCTAATTATCCTTCGTTTCGAACAGGAATTTGTTGTTCTTCTGAATGATCTTTGCATATCACAACATTGAATGGAATCAATACCGACATACCTAAGTAAATAATGATCATTAGCCAAAATTATTGGAATCTGCATGAATTGTATGCCACTTACTATCATGACAATCTTCCTAAACTAACATAAACAGCTAAATGAATATATCTCAAAGAAATAGAATCTGCCAATTCAAAACACGTATAAATGCAAAACAATACAACTTACTTCTGAACAATTAGCTTTGATATTTAGGATTTTCTTTCCAATTTTGGATATAGATGGAAAAAGACGCCATACACTACTCCTAACTCTAATGAATCATGAGCGTTTTTATTGAGTAGATTGTGTGATGTTATGTCTCGTTTCTTAGTACATGGCACGTATTAGATGTACGCTCCTAGTCCTTCATGAAAATTCATTAGTCTGTCGCTTCGACGCTCACAATGTGAGACAAGACTTTTTAGTTTTAAATTTTTAACCTAACTTCTATGAGATGTCTAGCTGTGAGTACTTTCTATTCTCTTGTCTGCTAGTACTAAAAGAAACGAGTTAATACTGGTGATTTTATTGATCCTCAATTTTACGAGCTACTAGGTCCTAGACTGAGAGGACAATACGACAGAGATGATGCCTAACAATATAATTGCGGGCTACTTGCTAATGAGGTTCTTGAGAATTCAATTAGAGGCTTGCCTTATTTTATCACGTACTAAATATAATTACTATGTGTAATAGTTAACAAAGGGAAATATAATTAGCATGCCTTGTTCCTGACCATAAATTCAAGTGCAGTGGAATCTATTACAGACTAACCTTGAGCATAGGAAATAATCATAATCTATATTTTGTATTATCCATACTATATTTTTTGAGCCATGGCTCGAAGATTTTTAATACGAGTAGAAGGTGAATTAAAGTACAAAGTATGAATGCCCTTTAGTTCATTAATTATTTAATTGCCTATTCAATCGCATGGCTCAAAGTTTAAATATTTTATATTTCAGGAAGTTTAATGCAATGTCAACGACACAGCTAATATTAGCATACTTGGAAATATAAAATTTAATTTATTTACTTAACATTTTCCTTTGTACTTTGAAGTTTAGCCAGTGGGACCTTACACAAAAATAAGTACCTAGAGCTTAATTATATGCGCATTATTAAGTACTCCTATGTCTGTAAGATATTCTTAAGCTGTATAGATATTTGGAGATAGTCAGACAGATAATGATATGCCCTAACCCATTGATATTTTATTTGTGGATAAACAGAGGAAGGAGGCAGGTCGTAGAGAGAGAGTACAATGAATGCAATTATAGGAGGAGAGAAGACTTTTGTTTCCTACTGCCACATCTGGAGAACCTCCAACTATTTTAATCTTTTCTCGTTGAATGATCCAAAAATTCAATGCTTTTATGTAGGAATTGTTCCAAAAACTAAAATTATGCCTAACAGTCATGCTATGATGAGGCATCACGACACGGATCCTATGAAAGTCTTGCACGTATAATGTACGTACTTATGCACGTACCTACGTGTACACAAATACTAGGCAAATTGTCTTTGATTTGAATAATAATCCTTTCTGCATAGGAAGTAGCTTAGTATCTCTGTACAGGAAGTCTCTTTTATGCACCGTACACTCCTCCCTACTCTGATTCTAATAAAAATGACTCTAGTCACTGCCTACTTCGTGCGCTGACAAATTACACATAAAATCTCTAGTCCCTGACCCCATGAACATTTCTTTCCTCTTACAACAACCACGTTGTGCAGCATTTTCAAATGCTGAAATTTGGAAAAATACAATAATCTCCAAATTCAGTTTAATTATGAGTGAAATGATTAGAATTTTAAACACTATCATAACTCCTCTCTGTCTAAAGCAGTTCGGCAATACAAAACTCAATCGAAATTTTATGTCTCCAACAACCCATATTCTACAAGGACTCCCTTAAGATAATGTGTGCCCGATGTCTACAATATTTGTATCTCGGCCTATGAATTCCTACCTAACCGCACAACCACTACAAAGAAAAAACAGAACTAAAAGCAAAAGAAGCTAAAAAGAAAAAGTAGCGTCTGTTCTATATTTACGGGAAATAATGATGTAATGAATAGTAAGAATGAGCTTGTAATGATAGAAAAAGAAAAAAACGACATCTCCTAATTCTATCCTATCACGTAAATGTAGACTTGTTGATTTTTCAAAGTCCTTAAACAAGGACTAAAGGCATTTTCTCGGAAAGATACTCGAAAACTAGAGTGTATGAAATTAAATGAGATTTATCAGAGAAGCTGGTCATCCGCAAGTCTGGATGCGTAATGCGCATTTCCATGCCATGCCTCCATGTCCATATGCTACGTGAGACTAAGTTAGCATCACAAATGAATCGTGTACTATCTGGGCTAAATGAAATGAAATGATAGTGTACGTACCTCCAGTAAGGACGACCTTGTAGATTTTCTTCGGACGATTAACGTCGCAATCGTAATTGCAATGAAATCCGTTCTGGTATTGATAGTTAATGGCGGATTTAGGATTGCTGTGATCATTTCCATTGAGAATGTTGGCTGAACCATTTTCATGGTTTGAATGTCCATTGCTGACACCGTTTCCATTGGTGTAGCTCTCGCCTTCCAAGTGCGGGTAGTTTTGTTGGTAATGATCCTTGAGTTGTTGATGAGAACTGACGTGGGAATGGCCGTTGGCCACTCCGTTGACTTGACATTCTCCTTCGCCTCCGTTTTTGACGGCAGAGTGGTTGCTGTGACCGTTTTTAGATGGAAATTCCTTGGTCAACCCGTTCGGTTTTATTTTTGTTTTCGTCGGCGGCGTTTTCGTCGTCACCTCCAGAGCAGAGGCATTGCCGTTGGTACTGCTGCTGCCGTTTGCAATTTTGACGAGCTCAGCTCTCACGGCGTTATTCTTGTGTGGCATGTTGAAATTTGTATTATCAGAATTCAGTTGGAATTGTCGTGAAGAGATTTGTAGTGAGTTTTGAGAAAATGTTGTTGGAAATCTTCTGAGTCCTCTTTAAAAAGGAAGTTTCTTTTGATTCAACAGTTTGATGGAGTCGTCTGCAAAGTGAATGACACGACCGTCACAGCTGTACTAAATGAAAACGCTCAGAATCCTTCAATCAGGTTCCTTTTGTTGACTTTTTGTCCTTTTCTTGTTTGTACGTAAATGAAGAAGATAAGAGCTCTGTAATCATAAAGGAAATGGCAGTGTATTTATTTAAAGCCAACCAAATATGTCTGTAGAGTCAACTGTAAGTTGATGATGATGATCTGAGTATTAAAGTGAGTCTGCCACGTAAGCCTAAGTAGCTCCCATCTATTTTATAATGACCAAGACAAATATAGATAGACTGTGAACCGGAACAGGTCCAATTCTGTATATATAAGTGAACGAACTGAAGTTATGTAGATATATTCTAAGTATTTTACAATGGGGGCAACTTAATAACGAAAGAGAGTTGAATGAAGCCGAGAAGCTCAGCCAACCAAAGTTCAGTATAGATAGTCAGATAAAACTGATATAATAACTTACTTCCGTGCTTTTCCAATCCCTTTTGTTTACTTTACGATCGACAAACTCGCAATTGAAACCAGAGTTCAAGAAAATACGACTTGTATGTATATATGTGATGTTCTGTGATAATTTACTATTGAGAGATATTATAGGAAAATAGAGATGTGACTCTTACAATGGCACAGTAGTGACAATTTGTAAATTTGGAAGCAAAGATACGAAATCTTGATGCTCAGAGCTAGAGAATCTTCCCAAAAGAGCAGAGTGCAGGATCAGGATGATAATTTAATGCTTTTAGTGCAATAATTGAGATTTCCGATGCTTTGTAGAAGAGTGGAACTCCTTTCTTGAGACTGGTAAAACTGAAAGTGCACAGTCGTTGCTAAATATTTCTGGTGAAAGAGGAACACAATGAGTGAGAGTGAGTGCAAGCAAATGTGTTGGTAGATAAAAGTACAAGTACAACGTGTGAAATTGTGTTGGAGCTGAGAAGTTCGCCGGATAGCCTCCGAACGAGACGAGACGAGGAGAACAAGTGAGTGAGTTCAGCAGAGGCAAGGAGTTTATTATAAAACGAGACAGACAGACAAAAAGGCTGCCACTCTCTTCAAGCCTAACGCGGACAGAAAGGGGCTTTCCATTTCGTACTCTGCCAATGCCAACTTAGCACACGCAAATCTACATACATTTCTCCACTTCTCCCTCTCCCAAGCAATTCCCTACTCCTCATTCCCACTACTTGCCACTACTCGCGAAATTAATCTCGACCTCGCTTTGCTAAAATCTAAGCTAGGCACTGATTTTAGACAAATCATTGGCCAATTCTTGACGATCTGCTTTCTCCCTAACTCTCAATCAAGAAAACTAAATGTTTTACTACAATTTCTATTAAAATGCAGAATAAACTTAGTTTTTTACCTCTCTCCCATCAGCTTGCCATCAAATACATACAACAAATACTCGTCATCTCCACCTTTTTTTAAAATCACTTTTAAACTAATACCATAAAACATGTTGCCCAATCCATTCAAATGCAAACATTTTCCAAATCGACGAGAAGTCTACGTACTAGACTTAAACTAAATAGATATCATAAGTGGCAGTAGAAGCTGATAGAATTTTATTTGACAATAAAAATTAATTAATACGAAAGTATCCCAGTTTCATTTGGATGATGTGGTCAACTCTTGTAACAACAATGGACATTGAGTAAATCATGATTTGCTTTGTACTAAGATCATTGTCCGATAACAGTATGTTTTATAATTACTTTGAACTGGTAAGCTCCCTGACCTTACTTATAAACCATTAAAAAGGGGTATAAATAAGTAATTTTGCAAAAACGACGGACAACGACGGACAGACGGGCATTTCGCAGAAGTCATATCGAGAGAGACAATGTGATGCAGAGAGAATATAAATTAATATATTCTAATTTGTGGGAATGATTATGTTTGAAATAAAGAATGCTGCAGAATTCCTCTAATATCTTCTTTTCTACCCCTATAACAAAACACAAAAGTTTGAAGCCAATATCTTAAGCCGTTATGCTATGCGTTATGTTGTATGGAATATTGAGCCGAGAATGCTATAGAATCAATTTCTCTTTCCATTTAGAGAAGTTGCGTTACAAACGGCTAGACTGATAGACATAAAAATGCGGATTTGATAAAGCTGCTCCTGCAACTTAAAAGTAATCTTCATTCTGAAATCCTGCCTCTGTGACAGACAAATTCAATCTACCTAGTTGTCCCTTGTCCCCAAGTCGTAAAATGGGGCATCGCGTGACATTTGTAATAATTGTTGATAAATTCCACTCTTATCATTGGTATTGAAATTGCCATTGAATTTGGAATTTGTACATATTCATCTTGCAATAGCTTATTTTATTTCGGATGATAATTGTTACCTCCTGTAATCTTAGCAATAATAATATTATGCCATATTTTTTTCATAAACTAAAGGAATAATATCAAGATGCAACAAACGCAGGGACAGGGTACACGTAACCTACAGCTAGGTAGCTGAAAGGCTTTATACTACTTTATAGTGCTCACTCTGGGCTCTGTTCTACTATTATTCCATGTCAAATTCTCAAATTGTCAACCATAAAATAAACCAAAGATTGAATTTTACCAACGACTATAGCTTTCTACAGAAGGCACAGTGCGACATCGCCCGGAGGGCAGAGAAGCAATGTGTCTTCCAAGTTGCGAGCGTAGAGAGAGCTCTGTGCTTCACATCAACTGCAACGGAAATATTGACTGGCCCGCCTCCAGATTCCAAGCAAAAGCAAACTTTTCAGCACGGAATAAAGCCAGGCAGAGCCAGGACATGGAGATTAAGGACCATGCATAAGCTCCGGCTCCATTGCTTTGGGGAACTTTGTTTGGCCTATTCTACACTGAATTTTTGTCTGTGGACTGCCTTTTGTTTTTTCACTCCTATTTTAATTAAAATGGACAGTAAATGTGTTTAGCAACTGATCTGGATTCGGCCCCTTCGCTGACTCTTTACATTTGTTAGTTAACTTTTAAGCAAAGTGAGAGATGATTTGTTAACTTGCTTTCATTATTACAATTTGTTATTAAATAACCATTTTTACTTTGCATAGTCCGTGTACACATATTATAACAATGTGGGCTCCATCCTGACTCATTAGAATCCGAAAGTTTGAAATTACCTGATTCTTCATTTTGCAGCAATAAAAATTTTGGAACGCCCTGGAAAATTGACTTGAACTAGAAGAGACACTGAACATTTTTTAATCATATTTTTAGAATTAATAGTTAGTTTTATAGTAAACAAAAGTTGAAAGGCTGCGCTGAAATAAGCACAAGAATTGTAGGCTAAGTAGAGCCACAACATGCGATCCATTTTTTACTTTAAATAGCTTTTTATTTCTCATTTTTTTCCAGTACTTTTATTTTTAATGTCTGCATCATTTTTGTAGAAATTACTATAGATTTTGCAGAATATCTGAGTTTCGAATGCAATATTTTCATCAAAGGGAGTATTAGATTCTGTTCCCTTCACTTTTAAAACTATTTGAGAAACTTAGGTATTCTAATAAATGACTATTTTGCTAATCGTCTGTCTAATAAACTCTTAAATACAGATGTAGGTGTATTCAATTTTGAAACGAAAGGCAAAAAAGTAGTTCAGCCCGCATTGATTTGGCAGGACAGCCTATGATACTTGTTACAACTATCATAGGCTGTTGTACCAAACTATTATTTTATGACAAGTGAATATTGGCACCGGGCCTCTACACACATATTTTACCAATAGTTTTAGAAAATATGTTCATGTTATCATTCATAGGTTGTTGAAGACTGTACTTAGTGACGAAGTATAACATAAGATAAAAATTATTTGTGTTTTTTTATCAATATTTTCTTAGTAACAGCAACTATTTATTATCAGTAGTGGGCTGTTGTATTGGAGGAGAGCGATATATATTCGGATGGAGTTATTTGCGGAGGGCCCCTTACAGGATGAGTTTAAAATAAAACGCCTAGCCTGTGTTCCTGCTGCATTGCAACTTGGAAGCATTCTGCTCCTCAGACATACACGATACGTGTACTGTGGTAATGTTGTAGGAGAGTGAGTAGGAGAGCAGAAAGCAGGCACAGCTCGACGAGTGTCTAGGAAAAATGCGAGGAAGGAAGCAAGTGAAGCGGAGGGAGCAGCAGCGAAACGAGTCCCACTCCCAGCCCAAAGTTCCATTTCGTTTTGTTCGGCAATAAATGCTATTATTATCCGTCCCTCCATCGGCAAAGGCCATACCTTTGCACAGTGAGTGGCGAACACGGTAAGAGTAGGGGATTCGGGCGAATTGGAGTTTGTGCGTGCTCGTGCTGTGTTTTCGGAGGCAGGGCGCAGGATTTCTGAGCAAACAGTTGCAGATAGCCGAAGAGTGCAGTCTTGATCTTGTACTGCTTGCTTTGCGCTAGGTTTTTATATAATAATATTTCGTCGGCTACATTTTAGGAACATAAAACATAATTAAAGACACAGTAGTGTAAAGTAAAACCAGGACTAGGCAGATTCAGTGTATAGTAAAACTTACAGATAGGTCATTGTCAGTTGTCAGTTTAGCATTTAGAATTTTGTAAAAAGGTTTTTAATCGTACTGATGTTGAAGTACACTTTTTTCTTTGTTGACAATGATTGAACTGATTCCGTTTTAATTTTTTAGATCTCGAAATGTCCGTTTCACGATATAACTGAAAATGTCAACGGACCCAAAACCTCGATTTGAAGAAAATACACAAGTGTCCAGTCTAATTTTATTTCCTTCGGCAACCCAGATAAAAAGTGATAATAATGTAAATAGCGCTGAGAATGCACTAACATTAGTACTTCCACAATCCTCGGATACAAAACCGACATTTGGGTCGTGTTCAACTGTACAGTTAAATTCGAATGAATTTTTAGTACCCACCACCTCCGGTTTTTCAAAGGACGACAAAAAACATAATCTCAAAGATAGAATATTAAAAAAGAAGCGGAAACTAATTAACAATCACATTAAAAAATTTAGTGAATATGTCCTCGAACTTTTTTATCTCGAAAGGAATGCTTCTGGAAACTATTTGGATCTCAAGAGTGCCCGGAGGAAAAATAATAGTGCCCTATTGGAATATCTCCAAAAACACACTTTGGAGGCTCAGGTAGGCAGTGGGGAGTGCTTTTATATTTCTGGTGTCTAGTATGAACGGATAACCTTAATAACAGTTTAAAATACTCATTTCTTTTTGTGCTAGAATATTAATGTTGAACAAGTTGATCTTATTTTGTCATTTGTAGTTTGTCGATTTTTATTCACATGATATGTCCATAAGAATATTGACCTTGAATTATCACTTTATACAAATTCTTTCTCAAAATTGACCGCATTTACTTCATTAAAATTCCCTTGAGTTTACGTTGTACAGATAACTAAAAAAGTTTTCTTCCAACCAATTTTCAATTATTCTGAATAAAAACTTGCATTATTCCCTTCCTCTATTCAGTTTTTCAAATGTAAAACGTGAAATCAAAAGATACGCGATGTTTCCTTCATTTTATCGTTTCAAGTAAATAGAATGGTGGCTGACAACTTATTTATTTTTAGGAGCCGGACATGTTAATTAGAGCCTTATTCGGACGCAACCCTTTTCCCGTTCCCGCTAATGTTACCGCAAAAGAAAATTCGAAGGACAGTGATACTGATGCAAATGTTAAAGAAGAAGATATTTTTAACAGTAATTTTGCATTGCTCGAAACTTCTAATTCTCCAGTAGTAGCTTCAGTAACACCGTCGGTTGCCGAAGATGTACGATGTAAGTGACATTGATTCTTGTTTCTACCCCTGTTTCCCGGACATCTTTATTCTAGAGAGTAAAGGAAATAATTATGTAGGCGTTTAAGTGTTAGCAAAATGTCTGGTGTATGTTTTAAAATAATACCTTCACCTATTTGTTGAAAGTGGAAATGTGTGGAAAGCAGTACCTACTAAAAATGAAGACGCCTGTACATGTTAATATTAACCTTGTCTTTTTTTCGTTGAGCATATATAATTGTCTCCAGCCAATGTCATAGTATAGCAGTGAATTTTTTTCTGTATCTAAAATTTTAGTCTCTCAGCAAAGAATTTTTTGCTCTGAAAAAAAGGCTTTAAATGTGCTGTAGGGCAATTTGAGGCCTATAAGGCGTCCATTTATTTGCCTCTTGGTTTACAGCTTGCAATAGTCCTAATCCTTTTGCTAGATACTTTGCTTTGTACTATTCCGGTTGCATTGAGCATGTGCCAGGATTTCCATTGCATCGTAAACCAAATATTCCAATGGTATTACATGCATCCTTATTTCACCTTTTCCAAAATTGTCGTGTTGGTTATTTTTAAAATGTTAAGTTTTTTAAGTCTTTAAGTGGATATTTATGCTCAAACGATTTTCAATTAGTATATACCTTCATCTTTATTCTGGAGTTATTGTGGGCTATTGTGCTCCTAATCGTAAAAATAATTGCTGAGTTTTGTAGATACTTCTCTTATCTGTATTAAAACTACATATTAATTAATAGCCAATTTTCGTAAGTCGTGTAATTACACGCCGAGATCGACAGTTAGGTTGGCGCCGTAAATAGCAACAAAGGAATATAAACAAACAACTATTGTAGTAAGAGTAAGGTACCTAATGTGTATTTGTATTATGAATAGTTACTATACTTCCTAACATTGATTTTGAGTACTTGTGCATAGATAGACTAATTGCTTTCGTCCGTGATGCGGCAAAGAGTATTTAAGTTTAAGTGGACTCGCTCACATTTCAGTGAAACCTGAAACCCAAGTTGCCTGCACAGACGGCTGATTATCTACTTACAACTCACAGAAGAAAACTTCTAATTGTTACTGTCTGTCGTAAAACTGTAGTAAATATTGTCCTTGACAGAAATGGGCGAAATCTAACCCAACATCCTTTAGAACAGTGGGATTTACGACTTTTGACGGAACTGTGACTTAAGAATATGTAGTAATAGTTGATCTGGCTTCAGAAACTGATATTTTAGACTATATATAACTGTCGTTGTTGGCAAAATTTATTACATTAAATATTAGCCACTTCATGTTGTCACAATCTGTGAGTCTACTGTTAGCATTCCAGTTTTCAATGCATAGGTAATCTTTATTTGATGTACATCTATATCAAAATTTGATTAGGTTGTTTTTCTTCCTGACTATAGTGTATACAATAGTGACTCAGGTTATTTGGGCATGCTGTAAAATTGAAAATTCTAAGTCAGGAGTGTAGTACCTTCATGTCTGTTGACATCACTCCAGGACTTTAAAAAAATAATCAGGAAGTCATCAAATTTTTATAGTCCTAGTACATAAAAAATCATGCACAGGTTTTATTACTCTGCTGCTGTGATGTGTTGTGTTGCTTCCAATTTAACTGTGTATCATTGATTTTTATATGCTGTTATCTGAAATGTGATTGTATAATATTTCACTGATATGTATTCAAATTTCAAATCGATTCGACATTGAATGGAGATCAAATTGATCTGAGCATTACTTCTACTTCTCTATTATTCTATGTGACAGTTGAAGCATTTGCAGACACTGAAGTGAACTTATTGGACTAGTGGCATCACTGAATTACAATTTCAATTACAGGCTGTCACTTTCTTTGTGAAATGTGTAATATTATTATATAGTTTTATTGAGAACTCTTGGTGTCTGTGTAGTAGTATGAGAAATTAGAAATGTGACTTCGATTGTTTGGATTTTATTTTTGAGTGTTCGTAATTACAAGTTGACTTTAATTTTTGCAGCACCGGCGAAAAAGACGTCTGGGAGATACGTGTCGAAGCGACGATCGTCCGGGTCGTCCATCGACTGGATGTGCCCTAACGATGAGTCCTCGACTTCAGAGGGGAAAATTTTACCGTCTCGAACTCCAGTGTTACCAAAACTAAATTCGAAACAAGAGGCAATCAGTGATGACGAACTTACTCCATTCACGACGCCAACACCTTCAGTGAATGGAGACACTCCTGTGAAACGTCCCACAGCTGGACACAAACAGTAAGCTGATCTATAGGAGTATCCTATAGTGACTATCCTGTGACTATTTTCTCTCTTATTTGCGGATATCGGCCGAACTTTGGTTTAAAATTGCAATACTTCCTTAGGCTGAGTCACAGAGCAGAAGTCACGAGTGACGACGACCTAATTATACTAACACTAAGCACCCCACCATCCAAACCCGATGACGAAACCCCAGTCAAACGTCTGCCAGTTGGTCCTAAACCGTAAGCTTCTCTAATATTTCCATTCTTATTATTATTACATTTAGTATTTAAATGCAAAGACAGAATATGGTTGTTAGGATGAAGAGAATTTTGATAATTTTTTTTTTGTATTTCTTTAGTCCGAAAAAGTATTCAGAAAAAATGAAAGCAGAAGCGTCAATCATGCAGCGCATACAAGATCTGCAGAAGGAAGGAATGTGGTACGACAAGCGGTTGCCAAAAATTTGCGAGCAGCCTCGTTACAAAGCCCATTGGGATTACTTGCTGGAAGAAATGATGTGGCTGTCTGCCGATTTTGTATACGAACGGAAATGGAAAATATTGGCGGCAAAAAAGGTAAAATGATATTTCTGTGCATTCGTAAACGAGATTAATTGACTGTAAATAAAACACTCCTACTTATTATTTGCAGTGTTCAAAGATGATTGAGAAGTATTTCCACGATCGAGCAATTGCAACACAGCGGGCTGAGAAGGAAGAGGAAATTAGGAAGCGACGTCAATGCACCTACTTAGCCAAAGAAATCAGAAACTTTTGGGCGAACGCACAAAAATTGGTTGAGATGTCAGAAAAATCTAGAATAGAGCAACTTCGTAAAAAAGCTTTAGACGTACACTTGAGCTTCATCGTAAAACAAACTGAAAAGTATTCTAACATGCTGGCAGAAACATTTGCCAACAAGACTGGTAGTAAACAAGAATCCCCGGAAGAATCTTCAGTAGACCTCTCTCCACATAATCATTCAGAAGAAGAAGTTTCTGATCCTGGTGGCCAGGACGGTAAGTTTATTGATTTTTGGACTAGCCTTTGAAAAACCGACTCCCCACCCTCCAGTTTAATGGGCTGCCTATAAGTGGTAGACTGGAAACTGGAGAGTTGAAATGAAATTTCCTTATTTGGTTATTCTATTTGCTAGCCAAAGGATTTAAATATAACTATATGTATATATAACTTATTTAAATATATTATTTAGATGACTTTGAACCATTGGACTCTGAAGAGGATGACGAGGAGACGATAATAACAGCAGAAGCCGAGGCCGCTAAGGATAAAATGGCAGTGGATCAAGAAGTCGCTCTGTTGGCGGAAGAATCGGCCATTCCAATGGACGATTTTCTTGATCAGTTACCTGAAGGATATTTGGACTGGCGACTAGGAGCTGGGAAAGATATTGACAATGTGTCGGAGAAGTCTGCTGGACGCAATTCTGTAACGTCAGCTAATTCCAATGAGTTGGCTGATATCACCGACCAGAAAGATAATGCTGAGTCTTCAGATAACAGTTCGGATGTAGAAGAGGACAAGAAGAGCAAAGAAACTGTTGTCGATCCCGTAACCAAAGTGTCAAAAGATATTAGCATGGATACATCCACGGGTAACTTCTTTTTCTTTGCTTGCATATTTTTGAGTTGAGTTGCGTGCATGGTAGAGTGACTAATAAATATTTTTGAGTAGCAGAACAAAGTGAAGATGTAAAGAGTATCAAAGAAGTAGTAGCCGTTCCCGACACCAAACCTTTGACAGAAAATAGTGATATTAGTAAGAAAATAAAAGAGGAGAAACCTGAAGAAAGTGAAAGTAAAGAAAAATCAGAACGTCCGTCTAAAGAAAGTAACCGAGAAACTTCCACTAGAGATGGAGGCTCAGGTTGGTACATTTTAAAATTATTGAATGAGTTTTGTTTATTTTTAATTATTTGAAATGGTAAATGGGACTGGTGCCTTAAATAGATTCTGAAGAGGAATGGGACTCCAATAGCGAATCTGAAGAATATGATAGCGAAGGATCAGAAACTGAAATAGGGACGGATGAAGACGAAGATCCTGATCAGACAATCGGTCTAGCTAGTCTCCTACAAACATTCGCTCCTGAAAGGGTAATAGAAATAGATTGAACCTTTTAATGATTTAAATGACAGCGACAATCATTTTAATTCCAATTATGTAACACTGTTCTTAAAAATGTTTTTGCAATTTGATGTCAACAGGCTGGAGAAGATCATGATGATACAATTAACTCTGTCGCAGCCGAAGCAGAATCCTTTCAACCTAAAGGCTATACGCTTTCGTCTACGACGGTTGTTACTAAAGTTCCCTTCCTGTTAAAACACACTCTTCGTGAATATCAACATATTGGCTTAGACTGGCTCGTGGCTATGTACACGAAGAAATTGAATGGGATATTAGCAGGTATAAGCTCTAGCACAAATTGACAATGCTGTAGTATGTAGTAATGCAACGTGACTGATAATTCTTTTGTGACTGGCAGATGAAATGGGTCTGGGCAAGACGATACAAACAATAGCTCTGTTAGCTCATTTAGCCTGCGAAAAGGGCAACTGGGGACCTCATTTAATTGTAGTGCCCACATCTGTAATGCTCAATTGGGAGATGGAGTTTAAAAAATGGTGTCCAGGTTTCAAAATACTCACTTACTATGGCTTACAGAAGGAAAGAAAGCTTAAAAGACAGGGTAATTATTTACTCAATATCTCTACATCATGAATATCTTATTTAAATGAACTTTTTCTATACCAGTTATGTGTATGTTTAAAAATGATTTATTTCCATAGGTTGGACCAAGCCAAACACGTTCCATGTATGTATAACGTCGTATAAATTAGTTATCCAGGATCATCAAAGTTTTCGTCGCAAGCGCTGGAAGTATTTGATTTTAGATGAAGCACAGAATATTAAAAATTTTAAATCTCAACGCTGGCAACTGCTACTGAATTTCCAAACTCAAAGGTAGATTTTAATCTGATGCTAACATTAAACAGACGATTGACTTATCTCTGTAATTGATGTCCTAATTTCATTGTATCTGTTTTAGGCGACTTCTATTGACAGGAACACCATTGCAAAACAATTTGATGGAATTATGGTCTCTGATGCACTTTTTGATGCCAACTGTCTTCCAATCGCATCGAGAGTTCCGTGAATGGTTTTCGGACCCAGTCAGTAATATGGTTGAAGGTGATTCGTCTTACGACGATAATATCATTCAACGACTGCATAAGGTAAGCATTTCTCAAGAATAGCCAAGATGAAACTATATTATAATTGTCTTTTCCATTATTAAAACTATGGCATTTATGACGAATAGGTTTTGCGTCCTTTCATTTTACGAAGACTGAAGTCAGAAGTTGAGAAGCAGCTTCCGCAAAAGTATAACCATGTGATACTCTGTCGTTTATCCAAACGCCAAAGATATCTATATGAAGAGTATATGGAGCGATCGAAGTAAGAATGGATTTTATTTAATATAAAACAAAGAATGCTATTGATGAAAGAGATAAGTAATGACAATGTTATTTTTCAGCACCAAGGAAACTTTGAATAAAGGGAATTTACTGAGTGTGATCAATGTATTAATGCAACTGAGAAAAGTTTGCAACCATCCGAATCTTTTCGAACCTCGTCCAATTATATCACCTTTTCAGGTTGTTGGCATTAACTGCACGACACCTTCTCTTGTGTGGAATATAATTGACGACAATAAAATTAATGTAATTCAGTTAACATTAATTAAATTAACATTATTTTTTTTACTGTAAACAAATTTGAAAGTACTAATGCCATTTTTTAATTTTTAGTATCCTAGCTTTTCGATGTATAAAATAACGGAAGCTGATTTCAAATTAAGTAAAGAAGATGGTACAGCCATTTGGAATCGGAGATGTAAATTTTCGAAACTGAGTGAACATGTCAAAGAAGAGAAAGTCAACGATGGAGTGAGAACTCTTCCTTCGATGGTTATTGAAACGAAGGAACATAGCAAACAGCCTCCGTACAAGCGAGCCAGACTCTCTCCTCCACCAATACCACAAATTGACTTGCCTCTGCCTTGGTGGATGACAAATGTTGATCCGAACCCGTATTTACAAGACCCGGAATTCGTTTCAGCACTGTCATATGGGGCAAGACCGAAACCCGAACTCCCACCACGAACTATCATTGTAAGTGTTTGTTGCCTATTCCTCTATTTTAATTCCAATAAACTTCCCACAATAACTTTTGTTCTAAATATTTATTTACTGAATCAGATTAACGGAGGTCAGAAATTAGCGAAAGTAGCATTACCTGCGAAAGCGTACAAAGAAGAAGGACAGAACGCTCCACCAAAATATTTTCCTTTTAACGAAAATAGAGCCGTAGGGGACGTCAGTGCACGTCATACATTACCTTCGAAACCACTTCCGGAATTGGATGTAGATGACAGAATTCCCCAATCAGAAGAAACCACAGCGCCAACGCCAAATAATTCTCAGGACTCAGCCCCCACAAAATCACCTTTTAGCAAATTAATTCCCAAGTAAGTTTTCGCGACACTTTTAAATTGTCGAGTGAAACTAATTCAATGATTAATCAATTTGGAGATTTTCACGATTACTGTTGATGAATGATGATTTATAATTCGTATTTTTTTTTACTAGATTTGATGTCTCAAATTTGACCCCTGGTGAATTGAAAATGGCAAAGGCAAAGTATACTTCGTTGGTAGGGATGAGAAAATATGCAAAATCTGTAGTAGAAAATCGAAAGAGAAAAGTGCGACCGAACATGAGAGGAATTGTTCCTTCATGGTTGCAATCCATTGGCATTTCCAACCCTGACGAGTTTCTACTGGTAAGATTCCACTCATTTATATGGGAATATGCATACATATAGTCAATAAATGAACTTTTGTAATTATTGCTGGGTCAATGGGTATGCATTGCTTTATAGTTTCCCTATCTTGACATTTTAGATTGCATAAAATGTATTTATGATCATCTTGAAAATAGGGAGTATATTAAAAGGCCCAATACTGACTGATTTATTGTTAATTTATCAATAAATGAGATCATACGGGTCTGACAGTAATAGTTTGTATTATTTAATAATTATTGACTTATTGATCAGTAATATTTGATTGATGAGAAAAACTCAAAACAAAATATGTATGAACGAGAAAACGTATAAGTACAAATATTAAAATAAATTGTTTCCTGCAGCCAGAGATTGAGGAAAGAAGACTTCAAGACACACGAGACGTTCTTTTGAGACTGAAAAAAATTAATGAAGAGCGGTGTAAGATAACTCCAATAATCGGTGCAGGGACTGTGAAAGTCTGTGAGGCATTTTATGATCTTCCTTCGATGAGATACTTCGGACGGAGGCGTCGTCGTCTTGGCTTTGAACCGCTGCGGCGACGAAAAGACCGAAATCATTTCACTGACGGCTACTTCTTTTTAGGTAAAAGTTATTTCGCATTATAAATGTGTAATTTATAAAATAGCATTAATATTTGGCAATCATGTTTACAAATATTAGCAAATTGTCTGATGCATTTCGTTTGGATTTCCAGGTTATGGCGAAACGCATTTGTCGCTGTTTTTAAAATTGTGCAGTCCAGATTCATCGTTTAGAAATCATCCGCAGTTGTTGTGGCGAATGACAAAGGGTCTTATGAATCTTACGTGGACACTTCAAGAGCAGTTGCAAATGTTATCAGAAATAATTAAGCGCTTCGTTATCTATGTTCCTGCCGTTTCAGTCCCAAAACCCCATTCCAATTTCTTCCGGCCTAAATCTACGTACTACTATAAGCAAGTGCAGATGGACCGAGATTTAGAACATCAATTAAGACGACCAGCAGAGGTCCTTCATCCTGTTGTGTCCAGAATGTCCACTCAGTTCCCCGATCCCAGACTCATCGAATATGACTGCGGGAAGTTACAAGTATTGAACAGGTTCGTGGTTTTGTGTTCTTACCCCTAAATTATATTTATCAATGCATATAGGGATGAATTTTTAAACTTGGAATTCTTGGTCATTAGATTACTGAGGGCTCTGAAGGCAGAAGACCATCGAGTTCTTCTGTTCACCCAGATGGCCAAAATGTTAGACGTACTGGAAGCTTTCCTCAATTATCATGGTCACATATACTTAAGACTTGACGGTGCAACTAAAATTGAAGAGCGCCAGATATTAATGGAGCGCTTTAACTCTGACAAAAGAATATTCTGCTTTATTCTATCGACACGTTCCGGTGGGATCGGTGTCAATCTTACGGGCGCAGATACCGTTATCTTCTATGACAGTGACTGGAATCCAACTATGGATGCTCAAGCTCAAGATCGGTGCCATCGTATCGGACAAACAAGAGATGTCAACATCTATAGGTAAAATAACTACAAATAAATAATTATATATTAATAAGAGAAGTCCCAATCAGAATTTATTAACATTTTTTTGCTATTGTAACTGTAGACTTGTGAGTGAGCGTACCATCGAAGAAAACATTCTTAAGAAATCTAATCAAAAACGGATTCTCGGAGAACTGGCCATTGAAGGTGGCAATTTCACCACTGCATACTTTAAGAAGGTAAATTTAGTTAACACATTGCAGATTGTCATAAAAATGAAGTTTTAAGACGGCTAACTAAAATGAAAACATTGGATTGTTCTGTAGGATTCCATTTTCGATTTATTCAACGTGGATTCTTTCGAAAGTGACCCACTGCAGCGGATACGAAGTGATTTGGAAAGTTCTACGTCTGTTATGAACAGCGCAGGAGTGTACACGCGCTTTGCAAAACCTAAAGAAGAAGTCGTCGGCTCATCAGACGACCCTGAAAAGGCACATCTATTTGAATCTGCCTTGGCAGAAGCAGAAGATGAAACAGACGTACAAGCAGCAAGAACTGTCCAAGCAGAAGCTGCAGCTGAGTTAGCCGAGTTCGACGAAAACATTCCTCTTGAAGATCCACTTGATGTAAGTGCTTCCTTACAATGTTATTTGGGACAATTATAAATATTTAACCGCACATTGTTAATGAATATTTTATTATTAATGAGTACATTATTTTTACATTGGAACAGGAGGAAGATATGACTCCGAAAACAGACGTTGAAATGAAAATCATCAGTGCTGAGGTAACATATGACTTTTAGTCAAATGTTTTTTATATTGAGTTAATAAATTGATCAGTCTAATTAATTTAATTGTGAATTGAATAGTTGACTCCTGTTGAACGGTACGCATTGAGGTTTATGGAGCACTACATCGACGACTGGTCAAGAGAGACGGTTAGCAGTGCTAAGAAGGAGATCGAACATCAAAAGCGAGAGTGGGAGTTGGAGCAGCTGAGGAAGGAAACGGAGAAAGAAGCGAAAGAAGAGGCTGAATCGTCAGATTTGGAAGATATGATCACGTATCCTGGCGCTGATGCAAGAACTCAGGTTAATGGAGAACAAAATGATAATAATGAGGATATAGAAAATGGTAATGATGTTGAGGATGAGGAAGAAGATGAGGAGGAAGAGGATGATGAGGAGGAGGATGATGATGACGACGAAGATTACGAGGATGAGGAGGAGGAGGAGGGAGAGGAAGTGGAGAAAAAGACCAAGGGCTCTCCTTCTAGAGGAAGACAAAAAGTGTCTAGTTCAGCTAATGGAGATCGTAAAAGTTCTGCGTCCGTGGCCAACGTAGCGAAAAGAGTGGAATTAGATGAAGCGAGTGTGGAAGATCCTGTAGATAAGAAATCTTCGACTGAGTTTCCTCATCGGAAAGTGCGGAAGGAACTGCAAAAGAGATTTACTTTATCAGGGCGTAAAATGACGACTGTTCTTTCTGCGTCGAGAAAGCTGTCGAAATCTGTTGTAACGAAAAGTAAAAGACAGGCAGCAGGGCGACCGCGTGTCGGGAGACCGCCGGGTAGAACACAAATGAATAGCTATAACAAATCACAAGGGGTTATTAGTAGCAAACGAAATACTTTGTACAAAGAGAAATCCAAGGGTCAACCAACAAAGCCAAACGAAGGAGATAAGCCAATTTTAAATAGTGAGACTACGACTAGGTCGACTAGACTAGCACACAAACAGTCACTGCCCATTCCTCTAATTAATGATCATAAGCGAGTTAATTTTCAGATCGATCTGGGAATCAGAACTCGCTCAGCGTCTGCTAGGAAGGAATATCGGGAGCGGAGTAGTAGTGTAAGTAATTGTGCGGAAATTATTGCGGAAGAGACAGTAATAGCTTTGCCTGTAATTACGAAAGTTGAGGTGCAGGAAAACTCTGCAGATAAAGATCTAGTGATTGAGTCCCCTAAGAGAAAACGAGGCAGGCCGAGAAAGCATCCTCTTCCAGTGACTTAAGTCGTTGTTTTTGTTCATATTACTTTTAGGCCGGAATGGCTGTCTTACTATTGTACTACATTGCATACCTAAACAAAACTTTATTTCTTAAAGTTTCTCATATTATATGTTGTAGATGTTGTAGCCATGTCCTTGGGTACCTACAAATAATAAAAATGATTTTATTTCAGTGTTTAATGTCTTTAAATTTGGAGTGTGACATTACTAATCGCAAGTTTTAAGGGCCAACAGTACATTTAATAACGCATTGTCAGGTGTTAATAATACCTGCAAAAATCGGAAATTGTAAACGTAGTGATTTTAAAGTAAAGACGTTATCTCTCGAATTAAACGTCGATTTTGTTTTGTGGACTCAACAAAAGTCAGCCCTTTCTCATATTCTCAATTGCTTTTGCATGCTCAGTTTGATTAAGTCGTAATTTAATACGCTCAAGCATTGAGTTTTAATTCAACGAGTATTTTCCAATCATTTGTTGGGTTCCAATTTACAATGGGATGAATTATAAATAATTTATGTCGTTCTATGTGTTCTTTAACTACAAGCAACTCTTTTTTATTGCATCTATTTGCGGAAAACGAGTTCATAGTATTTTAGATTTTGGACCCTGTTGAAATTTAGTGATTCACATTTCAAATTTAATGATTCTTACTCACAAGCTAAGTATATTTATAAATATTTACGGAGTTTTTCCCGTTTTAATAGATGTCTTTTCCGATTTTTGCAGGTTTGGACAGATGGTATCAATGTAATGCCGGTAAGTCTGGTTCATTTACTACATACAAAGTTTCACATATTCATAGCATTCATCATATTCTACAAAAGTTGGCATTTAAATATGACTCCAAAATTGTTCATATACACCTTTAAATATAGTAAATATCCACTACACTTCAATTCAATACTATCAATTAGAGTCTATTAAAAAATAATTGCAAAAGTATAAAAAATGATACACGATTACAGAAGAGTACGCAGATTAAACCAAATTGTTTTAAGCAAATCGTTCACATTTTATGTGATGAAATTCAAAATCTATCGTTAAATTTTAACTAGTATGAATTACTAATAACGAACGTTTGCTATCACAACCTGTGTGCAAATTTTTATTATAATTTACTAAAGATAAAAAAGACAGCGTACTCTTGCCCAGAACTAATTAACTTAGAAAAAAACATGTTGCACATAAGAAATTATTTACGTAGTCAGTATTACCATCTTTTTAATAGTTCCACTTTTTTGAATTCTAACTTAGCCTTCCCTATTTTCTTAAAAGCATAATTCAGAGCATATTTCAGCCAAATTTTCACAATATTGACAATTTGCTCCAGATGTGGTGTCCCCCAACTCCTCCAGCTGATAATGAGAGGGACGTGTACATTGACCAAGCCCACGGATACCTGTATGCCTACGAAACTATCCCTGACCACCTACTCCCTCCCGTCTACGTTCCCCCGCCTCCCAAAATTCCCAAGAAGCCAATTCGTCAGCCGACGACTACCGAGAAAAGGGAGACGTCGACGGAAGTTGATGTTTGGAAAGAGTCTCAAGCGACGTTTTCTGGGGAGTTCACTAGCAGTGAACAAGATGAGACGTTAGTTAACAAGAAGATCCCGAAAGTCCAGCGACGAGATGAGCCGATATTTGCTCCGCGCTCCCTTTTTGACAAGCCATCCCCTGCAATGGCAAAACTCAGAAGAGATTACCGCATGCAAAAATACAACCCGGGTCGCCCGGTTCCGTCTGTACCAAAAACAACCCTCGGTCCTGGGGCCATTACGTTTCCTATCACTCCAGCGCCCAGTGCTAAGCCCTTGCCTCTCCCAACCTCCGACAATTCTCCAGAATGGACTCTTAATGAAGATCAATCCTTACTCCAGGTTAATTCATTTCTTATTTTATTCCAATTATTATTTAGCAAATAGGAAAAATGAGCCCAATTAAAACCAGAAACAACGAGGAACTAATAGAAATTATTTCTTTTTGAAACACAATTTAAACAAATAATTAGTTATCATGAATAACTTTTTACTCATTTCATTGCCCTGTATTTAAATTTCACTCTTGGCTAGTGTTGCTCTTTTTATGTAATGAAGTAAATTGTCTTAATATGAACGTAGCTTAAGAATTCCATTCTGTATTAAAAAATATTTATCTCTATAGTTTAGCGAATAGCTTGCGCCGACTACTTGTATAAGTTAATAAGAAGAATTAATATATTTGGGCATATTACTTAATTGTGACACGATATAGACGTATACTGGGACGTTACTAAAGGTTTTGTGTTTTTTTCTAGGCGATTACGCAATATTTGGAATTACCTCTGTCCCTGTTAGTAGTAAATTTAGCCCAGACTCCTAATTGGGATCTTTGCGCTGAAATTGTAAATCTGAATAACAAAACACACAGAACTGCAAAGCAGTGTAAACACAGGTACTGATTTTCATTCTAAACTCTTCAAAAATTCATTTTTAATAACCTTTTAAAAGTATAAATGTTTGAAATTAAATGTGCATCTGCAAAATTGCATTGACGTTTTAAAATGAATAAATAATATGATAATATAATGTGACTGAAAATATAATAGGTACGAAACTGTTGTGGGTCCTCGTGAAGAAGGTAAATTATTTTACGAGCCACCTGCTACAACATCCACAGTGCCAGCGACAAGTCCGTCTACGTCTCCGACGGTGAAGAAGAAGAAGTCGAAGGCGTTTATCAAGATCGGTCCTCCGTCTCCCAGCAGAGCAGCAAGATTAAAAACCACCGCCCAGCTCATTGTGCAGGACAACAACAGCCAACTGTCGACAATGTTCACGCAGAAGTTTGACCTTATCAAGAACATCACGAATCGGAAGGTGCCGACGAACAAGCCGATGACGATCAACCCGCACATCAAGCAGAGCAAGCAAGCGGCGATATTCACGGAGCACGGAATAAACTACGACAACCCGTTACCCGCCACCACAATCGCGCAAACGAGATACGAGCGTCTGCAGTTAGAGCGGAAGAAGTTGATAGCAGCGCAGCAAGTGGCTGCTGCGGCGGCGGCGGCCTCTGCCAGTGGTGGCTCCATTATGGGCGCTTCCTCACCCGCCAATGCCAACATCATCCCCCAGAGTATCCTGGCAGCAATGAATTCCTCGAACTCGTCGTCGATTCCCGTTTCAGTGTCCGCATCTCAAGGCACTGCTCAAATGGGCACCGTTTCCGTGACGTCGGGTCAAAGTGTGGGCGTGGCTGCAGCTTCCTCGCCCACAGAAGTGCAGAAAGGCTCCCGCCAACTCAGCAACGTCACCAACTTGACGAACACGTCGAATGTCCTTCCCGTGGTCATCAGTCAAGGCGGGGAGTTGGTGAGCAGGAACGCCGTGCCCACGCATTTGCTGTCCCCGCAGAGAAGCCAGTTGAACCTGACGCAGCAGTCCGTGCAATTGCAGCACCAACTCCAAATCCTGCAGCATAATCAGATGCAGCAGAAACACAAACAATTGCAGTTCTCCTTGGCGACGCAGTCAGGAAGTGTCAGTGGGCAGCAACAAGCCCTCAGTCAACAGCAGCAACTCATGAAGGCGCAACAGCAATCCGTTCAGATGCAGCCACAACATCACAACCAGCAGCAGAGCCAAACTGTTGTGCTGAGTGCAGGATTGGCCCAGGCCCTGGGAACTGCCGTGGGATCTCCAGTGACGGTCACTGCGACGCCTGGAGGGAATGTGACGATCAGCACGGCGGGAACTGGGACGACTGTCTCCTCCATGACCACCGTCAATGCCCGGAACCAACAAATCCTCGCCCACCAAGCACATGCGCAGCAACAACAGCAAATGCAGAAAACCATCAATACTATTAGCATGCAGGATTTGGTGTCCGTCTCGTCGGCACAGAGAATGACGCAGGCGGGTACTACGATGGCTACGACCATACAGAGTCAGAGCACGCCCTCGACCATTGTCTCCCTCACTCCAGCCACAGTCATTGGAACTGGACAGCAAATTGCAACGAAATTGGTGCAGGGACAAGGCAATGTCGCTACTTTAGTCTCCACTTCCTCAAAAGGTAAAAATAAATAGAAAAATTTCTTAGTAATTGATAATTAGACAGTGATTATTTTATGACATGAATAAATTCCTGTTTGCAGTACCTGGAACAGTTTCAATGAAAGGATCCAATGTGAACACGATGCAATTGCAATTCGTACGACAAGGTGCATTGATACGTCAACCTTCTACGGTGACGACCGCTTCTCAACAACAGCAAATAAGAGATCATCTTCAGAATCAGCATCAACAAATCAAGCGCATTCAAATGGTGACCAGCACAGGACAAACTGCCATTGTCAGCTCTGCTAATGTTGGCTCTGGGATTTCTGTCTCCGCAGCTCCTTCCTCCATGTCTGCCGTCAGCACAATGCAATCTTCCACTACTCCCACGTCAGCCCTACCGGTGAGTGCCGTTTGATTTTGATTTGATTTATTGACAAGTGAATAACGGTCATACAAGTACAACATTGTTATCTTCCATTCACGGTCATGCTAAAAAACTAATAATAATTAATGAAAAATAAAAATTTAGTAATTAATACAATTTAAGTTTTATATTCAAATATCGATATTGCCCCCATCTTTTATTCTTGATGTTATTTTTTAACTCTCTTTAGCTGTAGTAAATAAACAAGCGTAGTAGTACTAAGTCCATTTATAGTCGTTTTAATTAAAATATAAAGTTTAGAATTAAGATATAAGAAATATAGAAAAATGTAGAAGGCTAATTATGTTTAATTGTGTACGCAGGTGTCTTTAGTTCAAGCATCTCCTATGATGACAGTTAGTACATCTACCCCACTTGGTACAGTAGCTACTGTAGTTACACCTGGAAGTACACGTCAAGTTCAGGTAACTCTACAAGCTAAGTTCATAGTGTTTATATAGAGCGTTTTGTTGTATATTGAGTCTAATTTATTTTATGCGATGAAATAATAGTTGGTGAAGCAGCATACGGTAGGAGGGAAAACTGTAACAAGAGCCATTTCAGAGTCTGAAGTGGCTGCCATTTTGAAGCAACACGGCCTCTCTAATTCCACCCGATTGGCTATTGCAAGTACATCGGGAGGAACGCAAATAGGATCGCAGAAGGGACAAGTAACCCAAGTACAAGTCCCAGTTGGCAGTTTAGGAAACAACCCGACGCATACTTTGTTGACTTCTGTCAACTTACAAGTAAAGCTGCATTGCAATTAATCCTAAAAACTTGAATTTTATTTATTAAAGGGGGATTGAATGTCACATTTATTTCTATTATATCTTTATTTTGACAGAATTTGGGATTCAAGATGCAGCAAAGTGGATCTGGGTCACCAGTTGCCACAATCGTGAAAACACCCGCTAGTCAAGCAGGCCAGTCTGGTACCGCTGTTTTCCCATTGACACTATCACAAGTGAAAAGTGTAGGGAAAGGATCAGCTGTAGCAACAAAACAACAACAAATTCAACTCAATAATCTTCAACAACAACTGCTAAATCAGCAAAGAAGACAGCAGCAGCAGCAACAACAGCAACAACTCCAAAATACCGGAAAAATTACACACATTACGCAGGTATTGCAACTGGAATTTTAAAAATTTAATTGTCTCTCAGTATTTTTTAGTACAGAAATCATTTATATTTATTGATATAAAATTTGTGATTAGGTCACGCCTCAAGGGACATTACCGACTCAGCTAATTGTTCAGGCAACACCTAAGCAATTGCAAAATGCGATTGCTCAGCAACAGTTTCAACAAGTATTTAAACAGGTCAGTTATTAAATTCTATATTTTTGCTATTTCAAAAGATATTTTAAACATATATTTTGTATTACCTGTCATATATTTTAAATATTAAGAGCTATTTTTTGTTCTTCGTCTTCCTTTTATTGAAAAATGTACATACTTATTCTACTTTTACTGACAATTGAAATAGTTTAAATTTTCAAAATGCTTATCTACTATATTTTAAGCCTTGTAGTAATTAAAGAAATATTTCATCTGGGTGCAATTTACTACTGCTAAGTTACACATATAATACCAGGAGTAATTTTACTGGCTCATATGTTGCCAATATATTGTCAATGTCAGTTCCTCGTTTATGTTTTCAAATGTTGTTTAATTTTTTTTTAATAATTTTATGTTTTTACAAAAGTATTGCCCTGTATGTATTTAAATTGCAATTTGCAGATGAAATTTTTGTTTTTGCTTTTGGCGAATTGGCTTACCACGGTTGTGATTAATTTTATTTAGGTTAATGCGTCGGGACAGATATTAGGTCAAGGTGGTCAAGTTTTGCAAGCTCACATGCTATCAAAGCCAATATCAGTTGGAAGTTCACCTACTACGATGGCTGTAACGACGAGTTCAGCCGGAAGTTCTGTGATAGGAGGGGGTGGTAGCATGGTGTCACAAGGACCAACGTCCGTGACAGTATCAGCGAATTTAATAAACACTGCTGGACAAAATGTCCATGCTCGAATTGTTCCAGTTAGTTCTCAAGGTCTTAAGCCGTCAGTTCAGGTAAATTTTTCAATGGCAATAACTCTAGAATCAATACTGATTAAATTTAAATTACACTGCATATCAAAAATAACCAATGAAATATATTTTTTTCAGGTTGTTTCGGCACCAAATACTCTGATGAGCACTGGGAATTTAGCTAGACCGCAAATAACAACGTCAAATTCGAGTCTTAGCTTCACAAATCTAAAAATGAGCCCGGGAATGTCCCAGGTGCAAAGAATTGATTTTAAACAAAAAGTAATAGTTATGAAACTGTGTGGTTTTATATTTTTATTGATTTTATATAACATTAATATACACAATTTTTTTAAATCCTTCTTTTATGTAATAAATTCTACTAAAATGTTTGTTTTGATGTTTAGGCGACGGCAGGGTCGTTGCAGGGACAGCCCTTGTCTATACGGTTACAAACTTCCGGTATGAACAGTCCGAGTCCTGTGACTGCTGAACCTGTGACTCCACAAATAACTGTGGCCAGTGCTGCATCTCCCGTCGTTAGTTCGTCTCCCGCTGCAACTGCACCCCCTGCAGCCACTCTTATAGTGACGGAAGAAATTGCCCAAAGCCAATCTCAGCCCACAATAGTGACAAATATTCCTTCGGACAGCGGCGCCCCTTCCACGCAGTCTAATCAGCCGTCGTCTTAAGCTTAGCTGATAGTATGTCTATCTCAGTGTCAGTGTCAAACTTACATTATTACTATTGAGATGTGCGCCTCTACCTCACATCTTACAAAAAACGACGAACAACTGTAGAAATCCTCTCGCGGACGAAAAATGCAACGTGAAATACTTACAAGGAATACTTGACATTCAACATTATTGAAATGACCTTTGGCAGTACAGTTACAGGTAAAGTTAATCTCTAGTTTCAATGAAAAGAAAGAAAAGAAATTGCAAACTTTTATCTATCTTTGCTTATAAAAATCTAAATATGTACACAAAATGATTTCATCCTCCTGTCATTAGTGCCTACTCTGCATTGAAATTTTTATTAGCATTTTATTACACTACATTGCTTTACCGTGTCTACAAAAAACTACAAAATGGTGAAACATTGAGTAGTAGTCGTTAAAAAGTGGGGATATTTTTGAATCTAATGTATACACTGAACAAGTTCCATGTCTCTTATGAAGATATAGTAACATTCTTGCATATTACTTGCTAAAAGGAAATAAAAATATGTAGAGTTAATATTTAATGATTGCTGTACACATGCCGATTTTTCTTACAGCTTAGCGCACCTTTCTCTTCATTTTGCTATTAATTGCCTGTATGAATGAATTGGTTCTTTGAAGATAAAATATTCTTCTGTTCTAATCCCTGCAAATCCCGGTGGTGATCCAACCTGCAACGTCGTCTATATTGACAATGACTCCTAAGTTAATATAAAATATTGGGAAAATGGTCATTATTCCATGATCCACAGTACACTACGTTCTAGAATGAATTCTTTAGTTATCCTTTTTACATATACACGTGTTTTTAATCCTGTTTTATGTAAAAGGCCACCATAGTCTTGCCGTTTGCAATTTTCAAAGCCGAAATAGTACTGTAAAAAAGTAATGCAGATATATTAGATGTCGATAGTTACAAATAAGATTTTGAATGAGTTTTTTTTTTTGCATTTACGTCTTGTTATGTGCATGCCTTGCTGATATTATACGAAGTGGTGCTCTTAGAATATTTTTCTGGTACTGAAGACGAATGGCATTTATTTATTGTTACTACTTACTGATTAATAATAGAGCTGTAAATATTGCATTGTAAATTTAGTTATCTATCGATATTCGTTACCTTAAACTGTACAATGAAATAAATCAGTCGATAGTGAAATGGAAAATAAGATGGACCAACCAGCTTGCTTGAATATAATTTAGTTTTTATTTGTGTATTTATATATTGCTTCATAGTTTTATACGCCAAAGCATTGTTATAGATATGCAGTATAATATTTGTATAGTTCATATAGCATTTGTATTTGGAACGTATAGTACATGTTAATATTACAATTTAAAAATGACGCTTGAAATAGCAAGAGAATAAATGGGTTATGATATAATAGGGAATAGGAAGTAGAATTAATTACGGAGTTGGAGCATGTTCGCTTTGTTGAAAAAAAATTCGAGCTGAGTTTAAATTATAGCGCAGTAAGTGAAACTCTTGCAAAAAATCCTGCACTCTTTTTGCTGTCAGTGTGTTTGCTTGCTGTAGTTTCTCATCTTTTTTAGATTGGCTTATCACTTGGAGTGCCCTTTGCTTTTCCTCAGTCAGTTTTTGATTTACGCCCGAAAACCATCTTAGAGCATCGAAATCATTATCCTGTCCTAAAACTTGTAGAAGATATGCCACTCCTGCAAAATATTCCATTACATTAATTAATGCCGTTTATGTTAATGCTTTATCTCTTATTTGATGTTAGTGCCTCCTTACCCATTGGAAATCCATCATCTGTAAATACTGTACTTGATTTGGATTTTTTTGCTAGCTTTTCCTTGCAAGATCTTAAGTAATCTACGTAGGAGAGTGTCAGTGCCGGAATAATGACATGAAAGTTTCGCAGATGTGAATTCCTAAACAAATAAATAATTATTTTTACAGGTTTTTAAAAAGCAAGAGTCATCCGTCATAAAAGCATAATAGCGACAAAAATTCCCAGTGATAAAAAATGCATTTAAAAACTGAACAGACATTTGAGGACAACAAAAAAAGCCTGGCATAATAGTCGACGATAATTAGTCTCTACTTACCTAGGATCTCGACAAGCTGTTTGAAAAGCTGAGACCAGAAGGTGAAAATAATTAACACCGCCTGAAAAAGAGGAAGTGAGCGTCTTCAAAGCAGCCTCAATGATTTGGGAAGAATTTTTTATCTCTTCATTGCGATCTGGATTGGAATCTCCGGCTGTTTGACTCATGGCTCCAAAATCTGCAATATCTTCTAAATCAGGAACGAATCTACAGCCGCCTGCCAGAAAGTGAAGCCCTCCAGATCGTACTAATCTGACGAAACTATGAGTGATAAAAAATTGTTTGTGAATTTCATGGGGTTGCTTATTTACCTAAGTGGATTAGAACTGACTTTTTTTAATTTTAACCCTTGAAACCTGTATCAGAAGTTTAGACAGTTGATTATTTTTCATAATACCAAATTGACGTAAATAAACATTTACTTAGCTACGTACTAAAAAACTAGTTGTTTGTACAGTTACATTTCATTTTTCATTTTTCCATAGACTATTGGATGGTAAAACTTGGATTTAACTAAATAGTCGGTATTAACTTGTATATATATGTATTGTGCACTGCGCAACATTTTTAATTGTTAAACTGTCCCTTGATTATTACTAAATGCCTGTTACTACAAAAACTTGCTCCCTAGTACAATATAGTTAATAGTTAAATATTGCTAGAGTTAATTAACTAAGGTATTCAATAATTTTAGAATTATAGAACTATAGATTACGGTAATAAATACTATCTAAAGCATGTTTGTAGTACCTATGAGAATATTACCATGTGATGTATGTTATGAAAATCTCAAAGTGTAAATGTATGTTTAGATTAAATTTGGAATAAATCATATTGTTTATAATTATTTTTATCCCTTCCTTCCACCAATTTTTTAAGCATTAATTTTAACCCCAAATTTTGCAATCCACTTCGTAATTTTTATGTGAAAACAATAATTGACCTACCCAAGTGCATTTCCGATGTGGGTTATTAAAATACGAAACTGATCCAAAGGCGACAGACCATCGGGAGTTATTCCAAGTTTCCGAATTCCCCGTTGAAATTTCAGAGCACGGTCGTAGGGAAAAGAAATATATAAAGAAGAAGAGTTTTCTTGCTTTCCTTGTTTAAATAGGCGAATATCTTTTGTCAAACGGGACTTTATCTGTTCGTCATACAGAAATTGCGAAAAGGCGTGAATTTTTGTTCTTAGGAAATGATACGTGTAGTTTACAGTTGTATTGGCCATTCCGGGTCCATGTGTTCGCATGGAATTAGCCAAATGACGGATATTTACGGTGTCCAAATGTTTATTTGGAGAATTGATTTGAACGAAAACTTGGTTGTTAAGATTGTAAGTGAATTCCACCACAAACTTGTTTAAGTTTCGAACTATTTCCAGGATGTCCAAACCCTTTTTAAATTAAGCATACATAAATATAATTTAGTACGTCAAATCAGTACTGGAATGAAAATTGTTTCGTAGAGCATTTTAATGTAGAACTCATACCTGTTCTAGAGTATGTCCTGGAAGATGATCTTCCAAAATTTCTAAGTCGTATTTATCCTGGGCAAGGACTCGCATTGTAGCATACGATTGCCAATCATGTAGAGCAACTGATGCCAAATTATAAAATGTCTTGCTGAGATAATACTCCGTCTGCGATTTACAAAATTAAATAAAAAAAATCCTCTATTAATTATCAATCACTGTACCTAGTTGAGTCAGTTAGGTAAACTTCAATATAATGCAATAACATTTTAATTAATAGAACAAAAAATTGAATTTGATAATTAAAACGTTACATTTTTAAATGACACGACTGAAATTATTGTATTTACCTACGTATTTATGGACAGATATAATTTTATTTATTAAACTAAACACTATTCATTTTGGTTGCTATTGAAAAAATCCTATAACAAAATGTTTCATGATTATTATTTTGCAAGAATTATTTAGTTGAATGATTATAAACTCTCCAATGCAACGAGGTGTTTATCTAAAAATAATATTGGACAGGTATTATGAAATATATGCTTTGATATTTTTAAAACTTGTAGCAATAGTTGTAGTCAATAATAAAATATTTTTAATTTAGGAATATTAAAAAAAACATTTTTACTAATAATTTTTTAAAAGATAGTAAATATCTTAGATGGTAATGAGTGATGAATAAAATAATGCAAAATATATTAATGCTAAGATAATCTTAGGACATGCTTTCTGATTAGTCAAAACATTTTGCGATATAACAGCCGGTATTAGAACAAATAAGATATGATATGATTCTTGGTATATAAACTTGAAAATTCTTTTCTTAGCATTTCTAATTTGTCGTGTTGTGCTTATGAAATTTCTATTTGTAAAATTATAATTAATTCTGAACTAGAATAAAAAAATTCTTACAATGCTTTTAAAGCAAATTTTGCGGTTATTGAAGAGAAGAGAAGGGGATTCTAGAAGGCACTGTAATTCCTTTCCACCGTTTCTAAATGGCGAATTATCATCAGAAGTGACTTGCAAGTGCGAATGACTGAGCAATCTCAAATCCGTCTCTACATCCCGACAAAGTTTATCAACAATCTGTGATTGAAAATAACTTTCCACATCTGCTACAAATGACTTTTTGGCTTGATCTTTGTGTGGGCTTTTTTCCAACATATCAAAACAATCTTGAACGGTGAGGAAAATCATTGGTAATTTCGAGACTTCAATTTCATTATTGTAAATGCAGGAGAAATACGTTGACAAGATGATTCTATGCCAGTATATCGAAGATCCGTTACAGAGGAGTTGGATTTTCTCTTTCATGCCCACCAAATTGCCGATTCTTTCTACTGCGGCAACAAGGATTGTAAAAATGTCGTCATCCTTCCAAAGTTTGGAGCTAGCTGCTGCAAAGTCCAATGCAATTCTAGCGACTGCAAGTCTTCTGTTGGACGGAGGACCTTTTAACGCATTTTCCATGACTGTGAGAACAGTCAAGGAATCTGATCGAAGTTCGTCAAATTTTCTGTGTGGGTCGGCAACTTGCAAAGATTTGCAGGCCAATTTAATATTTGAGAGAGCAGTGTGCATTACATTTTGTACAATGTACATGGCAGATGAACAAACTTGAACGTTGTGTCTGAAAGTGATGCTTTGAACAAACTTGAGCAATTCCAGAATTTGGCACAATCGGCACACCATCTGCTTTGTCACTGGACGTCCAAGAGCAGCGTGCATATTAATCACTAATCTGAAATTTAGGCTGAGGACCTGTGCAAATTTCACTCCTTGAAGAATAAGGTTGCATCTCTTAGAAAGATCTTCGAGTCGCAGTTGGTTCATGTCTTTGGCATTCATAACTTCTTGGAAATTTAAGGACCAACAACAGATTTGAAGCTGGACATTCTGTAATTCTTTGGCTAATCCAGTTATTTTCTGCTGGAGGTAATTATGACGAGCGGTTGAGGCAGAATTCAATATCCTTCCATCAAGAAGAACGGCACTCATCGGTTGCATAGAGTTTAGAAATGCTTCGGGTATCCACAGTAAGGATCCTGCAATAGGCACACATGGTATCTTCTTCAGTCCTTCCCACACCGTTTTGAAAAATATCTTTTTTGAATCAAAAGTAGATGGGAACAAGTAGGTCATCAAAATAAACATTGCGGACAAACTAATCGGCTTCAATATATCACTCCCTTCAAAAAATTCTTTTTCTACCACAGAACTTGTGACTGTCAAATAATAAGTAAATTTTTCACATAATGTTACTCCTCGACCTACGGCTTTCCCCACATCCTGGAAAATTCCAGAAACTAAATTTCGGTACATATTGCCACTAATGACTGCGGAATGTAAGTGAGCCAAATCTTTCTCCAGCATTAATAGTTTCTCTGCAGAATCCACACCAAAATTAGCACTATCTGCTCTAACGGATTTGATCATTTGTTTGTACTTGGTGAAATGCTCCTGCAACATACTGTGATTACCAATTATTTCGTCAAGAACAACAAAAAGAGACAGCAGATCTGCAAATTCTTTGAACACGGAAGTTAAATACAAATTTGTGATTGATACGACATGTGGACGCGAATCTTTGAAAAGAGAAAACATTTGCTGGACAAAATGACTGGATAACGTACGACAACTCTCTGCAAATTCTGCCATTTCATTGAGCACCAGAAGAAATTTAGAGAGGGATAAATGCGCATCCCCTTCAGTTACGGAAACTGAGTTCGAGTCACTCTCAAACCCATCCCCGTACAGCACTAGTTGCTCAGCGTATGTTTTCCATCCATAATTTCTCGACTCTCCGATTTGATTTGTCAGAGTAACAAGGACTAGTAAAACCTTTTGTAGGTCTGGATTGCATTCTTCCGTCATTTGAAGTGTAATAAGCTCCTCAAAAGATTTTGTCTCCGGTAACGGAGTCCACGAGATTTCAATGGGATCCGAGTATAAGTTACCGATATGGTAAGTCAATGGATAGGCTGCTACCACTGAGGATCCCGTCAAAGCGTGCGATCTCCCTCCCAACTGACTGTCTTCTTTTGATTCATATTTTTCTCTCACTTTTAAATTCTGTATCAAGTTTTTTGAATGATCTTCCAAAAATAAACCAAACTTTTTTAGGTATTTTTCTGTAAGGGTCCGATAGGCTACTGCATCCGCCTCGTCCATCATTATGGCCAGTGATGGGCAAAGATAGCGCTAATGTCAACTAAAAATAATATTAACGTATATTACTATTGACATATTTTTAGGAAATCAGAAATCACTTGATTTTATTAATAAAGAAATAAAATGGACTCGTCTTGTAATTGATTTTGGAATATTATACATTGTAATGAACTAGATTATTGACTAGAGGTTCTGAAATACTGTAACTATAATTAATTGTTAATAGGACAGTTCATTATTATTTATTACTAAAATTAGCAAGTGTATGCGTGGGTGTATACAAGAATTGCTTCACTATAGCAGGAAATAATAATTATCTTAAATTGGAATTACCTTCCTCTGACGTCCTTTATTCAGGTCTGTTCTGTACATGAGCTGCTGCACAGTCAAATATTGCTGAGTTTAAATCTATTGGTTTTAATGTTGAATTAACTGAATGTAAACTAAAATAAATATAAATTAGGAAATGTCAAAAGTACATCACAGTAGAGTCAGTTGACAGCAGCACAGTCAAAGCGAACAAGTGAAAGTCCTGCAACATCTACAGTTGCAAACGGTACAGGTGAAAGCAGATTCTCAAATCAAGAGAGATTTGAATTTAGCAGCACAGCCACGTGAAAGTAGCCACCAACCAATTCAACTTTTGTTGTGTGTAGAGCTTTTCTAAACATTATTTTAGTTGCATTCAATCTGCTCAGTTAAGATTTTCTTTCACCGCAATCAGTACGTTTTTGTTCGCCGTCAGTGAAACAAACACTCGCCAGCACTTTCAAAACTGTTAATTCTTGGCGGTGTGAAATAAATCATTTCCTTTTCAAGTTGAATTCTCTACCTGAACTACAAATTGCTTGTTCAGTCGTTAAGCCGAGTAATTTTTTACATTTCCTTTTTATTTTTAATTTTAAAATTTGAGAAAATTATGGAATTAATTTTTAACCGGTTTAATTACACTTTATAACCGCAACTAATATTTATAATTTTTTGTTTCAGATTATAATATTACTTGTCAACATGGCCAGTTATCGCAAAAGAAAAAGAGCCGACGACGAGGCGGATGATTACAGTGCCGGTATTGAAACTGAGATGTCAAAGTTTTCTCAAAGTTCTAATAAGAAGAATACTATTGATTCTGATGAAGACGAAGAGGACGACGAAGAATACAACAAAAAGAAATACGATGTGATGAACCAAGATGACATTGAAGGTATTTTTATTTATTTTAGTTGACTTACTAGATTCAAATAATTGTAAAATGGTCCCGTGTCTCTAATGTGCATTGCAATTTTCTCATAGGTCAAGAAGACGGAACTGTGGATTTTGACGGGGAAACGAAAATAACACCTTTTAATATGAAAGATGAAATGGAAGAAGGATATTTCGATGGGAGTGGAATGTATATATGGAACAAGAAAGACGCTAATGAACTAAAAGACAGCTGGCTGGATTCTATTGATTGGATGAAGGTATGTATTCAATTGCGGCTCTATAATTACATTACTAGGAAACTTTTTGAAGAACGTGATAATAAGAAATGGATTTTGGGATGCAGGTCAAGAAAGGTCCGGAGGCTAAAGAGAGTGAAACTGAAAGTAGCAGCTTTCATAATCAAATTGAAGAGAAGCTGGATGTCATGACGTTGTACAAGGCATTGTTCAGATATCTTAGGCCAGGAGAGACCATTCTTCAGTCCATAAAGCGTCTTGGTATATTTATGAGCTATGCAGCATTCACACAATTGTCATATTGAGTCTAGAAATCGATACTGATAGTATTGTCATTTTTTAGGAGGTGGAAAGCAGATGACAGCTTCCGAAAGATTGAAACAAAAGAAGCTGGCGAAAGCTGGAAAGTCGAGTGATAAGACTGCCGAAGGAGAACCATCTTCATCCAAGTCCAATCTTGAGGAAACAGAAGTGTCAAAATTAACAGAACTTGCAAATAAAATATTAACGCTGACTGGAAATATGGACATTTATCAAGAAACCTATGAAAGCGTCGTAGTGAAGGTTTCTCCAATGAACACCAAAAACATTAAACTTAATAAACGCAGAAATGAAACTTTTTATCTATTGTTGGATTTTTTATTTTCTTTTAAGATCGTCCAGAAGCCAGTCGTAGAGCCTGCAGCAGATGATGAGTTGGATATGTTTTCAGATGAATTTAATAGCAAGGCAAAAGAAAAAGACACGAAAAGGGAATCCGAAGCTGTCAACGCTACAAACAGCTCCAATGGCAAGCAAATCCACTATTTCCCAAGTTTCTATCATGAGCTAACTTTCAATAAACTCGCCGTCCTTATTTATTTTGTGGGCAAGAAATAGCAAGTTAATTTGTCTGGGTATATTTTTTTGCAGAAAATGAAGTAACCTGGGAATTTAGGTGGGAAGACAAAAATGAGGCTGAGATATACGGTCCGTTTACTTCGATGCAGATGCAATCCTGGGTCGACGAAGGCTATTTTAAAGGAGGTGTCTACGTAAGAAAAGTTCGTCAAGGGGGACAATTTTATACGTCGAACAGAATAGATTTCGACATTTACTGCTAAATTTGTAATTATAGAGAACCAGCCCTGTTCAGCTAGTCGATTAAAAGTGTCCTGCCCTATTTAACTCCTATTTTTCGATATAATCGTTTAATATTTTATACTTTCTAGTTTTCGTGTCAAGATGAAAGAATTCAAAAATTATTTATCTCGTGTTTTATTTGTTTATAAATGCCTGCTATTGAGAATATTTTTGAAATTTTTAAAACTTGCAGCCAAAAATAGATGCATGTCACAAAATATGCACTTCAGGAATATTTTGCGAGGATTTCATGGTTTTGTATTGTTGGGAAAAATAGCTTTTATATTTGTCAATGTATATTATTCAAACAAGATGTTGTTATTACGAGATTAAGCTGATAAAATATAAAATCTATATTCCTCTTCTAGTAATCAAGTTAAAATAGTGAAGTTGATTTTGTTTTAACCTTCCATTTCCTGATGTTGTAAAACCCTTGTATTTCTTCTGAAAGGAAACTCACCTTAATTAAATTGGATAGGACTACTCCACTTCCCAGACTTGCTGAACAGGACTGGTGACAACTTATACATAGTATAGAAAGCTATATATTAATTATCTATCTTGCTATGGTAAATGTTGTCTCCATCAATACAGATTCTACTTAAACGCATTTCGTTTCCTATTAGCTGTTGCCAATGATATGTTTTAAAACTTGTCTGTCAAAATTAAGTGTATGTAATAAGCAGCTGTTATTCTAGCTGTAGCTGGCCACTAAAAAGACATCGGCGATAGTTGCAACAATATTAATAATTAAATGTGAACATGTACCTGTATTTATATGTTTCCATTATTTTTGGGGGCGAGGGAAACAATGTGAATGAATTGATTTTAATGTACTATTGGCTTATGATGGCAATGTGATGAATTTAGAAATGAATTATTGTTTTTCAATTTCAATAACCAATTTTTATTATAACATGAGCATGTGGGTAATACTGTAACATGGGAAGGGTATACTTATCATTACTTGACACAAATCACCGGCAATGAAAATGTAATGTTCCTGTAATAAGCAATAATTTAGCGTATAGTTAGATTTGCATTACAAATTTCTGCTGTAAGTTAACATTGTTGTCGCAATTCGAAATAATGAGAAATAAAAGACCTCCCTGACGTTACATCTTCAGATAATTTGTATACAACTTGTATGTATGTAGTTTATAACATTAACGTACATTGTGGTACTACTTGTAGTAAGTAGTAGTGACGGTACCTATTGGTATGGCTTAAATAATGCTATGATTACTTGTGAAATCAGCTTCATCCAGCTACGTCAATGTCAATCACAATCTCACGTTACGAAGGAAATTCATTTCAGGTATTACTGTACAAACGTTACCCTCATATTCACAATACTCTTCCTATACATATAAATAATATTACAGTTTTCATTTGCTTGTGTTCTTTCCTACCTGACAAATATTTGTGACATTTAATAGACAATTATTTTCTCTACTAGTGCACTTTCTCATATCTTAATTTATTTCATGTCGGAATGAAAAACACCCGTTTACGATTGGCAGGTAAGTATTTTAATTGTGAACGTTAGTTGCATAATATCTGCAACAATTGAACTTTGTATGTGTACTGGATTGCATCAATTGTATTGTACATCTACAAAGTTTCACTACAATTTTCAAATCAATCAGAAAAGGTCCAATTAAAACTATTTTCCTTTCGAAGGAATCCTATTCAACATTGGCAAATATGACAGGCAGTGTCAATCCCTTGTGGAAATTAAACTTTTGTTACAGGTAGTTTATTAATTATTGAACTTCAGAATTTAAATTGTGACAATTTTCGTTAACCTCATCCTAGTCGTTTTTGTTTCATCCTCATCTAAATAATAATGGTGCCCAACTCCCTTAGATAATTTTGCATTTCTTAACGCCTTAAAATAAATCTCCATTTGGACATCATAATAATATTAGTCATAATATTACATTTTACATTCATACTGCATTGTGTTGATCTCCGGACCAACTACATCGTAAGACAAGACCGGATTAACATCATTAAATTTTTTAATTAAAATTAAAATTACTGGGATCCGTTGGGACTCAATTTAATACTTTGAAAGTATAGGTCTTTGTTGGAGTAGATAAGCAAATTGTAGAACACAAGGCGGACTCCTCTATAATTCATAGTTCAATTTTGTGTAAGGTACCTACTCCGGAATTAACACGGAATGCTTTTGGCAAGCAACTTCTGAGCTTATTAGTTTAAACAAAGGAAATAATGAGAGCTGACCAAATTCATCGCCCACGCAGACGGAAATTAGCATGACTACTATAACCCCTTTCCCGACATAACAGTTACCTACTGATTAAATAGTTTCAACAAGTAAAATTTACAAAGTGCATTACGCCCCGAATTTACATCAATTTTCGGTATTGCATCTAATATCAAACGTACAGGCTCATAATTTGTTGAATTTACAGAATGACGTAGCATGCAACAACCATGATTTCCGAATTTTTCTTATAAGAAAGTACATAATATATTTCTTACGCTATAGTGTTTATCCATGACCATTTACCCAATATTTTACCAATTTACTAGGTCCTCTTATCTTTAGTAAATGCATTTATTTTTTGCAATGGAAATAAAATACCTTACTTAGTTCTTGCAACAGAAAAAGCATTATATTAGCATCCTACATTATGCTTACATAAAAGAAACGGGGCTATCTGCAACTACTAACTTTTCTAGTACACATAGACATACATAATTTCAGGTAGTAATCATCTATAGGTATGTATAAGGTATATATTAATTAAGGTTTGCATTTACCTGTTAGACTGTCTTCTATCTAAATATTTAGAACTATGTTTAATTGTATTCAGTTTTAATGATTGTTATTTGAGTAATAGTTTTTTCTGTACATTGTTACTCCATTAAAATCCCTAAACTAAATTGCAGCGAGTTTTAATTGATTTTTCATGTAAACAACCAGGTTGGCAATCCGCAGCTGCCCCTACGATAATTAGTCTGTGTGCTTATATTTAGGTGTGTAGTTTCTGTCCCCTATAGCATTAAAAGTGTATAATTTAGTATTCTTTTAAGAGCTAGTAAGGAAACTATATAAATCTAATGCAATGCAATTGTTAGAGAATATTTTTATCATATCCACTAAAAGTCTGTAGGTAACAATAATACTGTTGCATAATGCGTCTGAAGCTCATTCTTATGTTTCAATTGTGCTTTTACGGGTATAATCTGGTGTACGTCTCTATTTTCTAATTTTCTGTGGTAACAATGGTAAGTTTCATCTCTCTATTCCGTATCATTAGACTAGTATGTATGTATCCTCCTCTGCTTTGTTTGCATTATATGTTTACTATAGCTATGTATATTATATTTACCTCCACGACTGAGTGGGTCGTTCCATTGAATACTTAAAATCTGTTTTCCTGACTATATCCACTCGTTCCCGTCCTAGACTTAAATAGCTAATAATTTCCCAATATCTTCCACGCAATTGGGAGTGAGTCAATTCCGTTTTCATGTTCTCTTGGCCATTAGAGTTTTACAGCTTCAGTGAGTACACAACTAACGGAGACGTCACACACTTACAATTAGGTAAGTATGGTTCTAGTATCTATCTCTGGCTCCCTTATTTATCTATCTTGCATCCAGGTATGCATCCCACCAATATGCAGACTTTAATCGTAGAAAACCCACAATATAGCCCTTTTATTGTTGGTGTAAAACCTAATGTTCCCATCATGTGGGAGAGTTTACCATTGTATTAGCACCGGAATTGGCAAGTCTCTTTTGAATCGCATTGTACACAATTTTCTCCTGAGCAGCAAGAAATCTTTCCATACGAGGAGTGTAGGGGTTGAATTGAGAATACTTCTTTCGCCGTCTGTAAATACCTTCCTTGTTGTTCATAACGCAAGTCATGACTTTCTCTGTTACTGGCTCCTGTCAATACAACAAAAAAGAACACATAAATTGTACCCGTTAAAAACCATAAAAGTTTAGTAATCATTATATATAACCATTGCAATCAAACTAAATAATATATCAATAGAAACTCTCTTGTGTTTCAATTAAATTAGCACACCAGCAAACATTTCCAAGTTTAATTCAGCAAAAGATGAAGGATAAAACTACCGCCAAGAAAATATTTTTTTGAAGCAGGCAACGTATAAATGTATGAAGGTATAGTAAATTATTGAAAAAAATGATAATTAAAAAAGGACGGCTCATTTCCCAGAGATCATACCTCAAGGAATTCCAGTATTGTAGACAATTCTTGCGAAGTATTGTGCACCAAATGGTGATACATGGTGATAAGAAGTGGTCCTGTGAATTGTTCAATCCAGTCCAAATTTGTTTCCGTCCACGATTTTGCTTTTTGGGCCACGAATTGAGACCAATCTGTTGAGTAATACGAGTTTTGTGAAATATTACTTACATAATGTAATTTGTCAGAAATCTTGAGAGCTGTCCTACAGTCTACAATTTGATAAAGCTTTAAATAAGCTCTGAATTTATATTAGCATGTTAATCTGAGGAATTAAATTTAAATATCATATAGTACTTGGCGACATATATTAGGGATTTTAATCCTATTTTGTTAACTTTCTTTTTGCAAACTATATGTAGCCAGATTTTAACGAGAATGAATGAATAAAAGTTTATAACGTATGTTCGTAGATAAAATGGAGCATGAATTGTTTCTGGAACTTCGTTCCTCTGTGCCATCTCTGAAAATATAAGGTGCAAGCGGAGCGAGGATAGATAATGAATTCAGCAAGCTTTAGTAGTATCCGCATTTGAGAGAGATTAAAGTCAATATTATGAGAGAGCTGACTATAGAGTGTCATTATTTGCAAACACACCGCTCTATCACTAAATAATTTGTCAAGCATGATTCGCTTCACGTACGCCCGTGTCGTGTCCCAAGGCGTCAGTTTAAGGATGCTCAGACTCCATGAATTTCAGAGTCTCACTCACACCAGACGAGAAGATGATTAGACGGAGAGCTAGGAGCGAACAGACAGACCTCCGACACACCATTATGGAGCAATTCTTATATTCTGCACATAGTGCCAAATACCCGAACTACGACATTTGCACTACAGTGGAAGTTGTGTAATTCCGCAAAGGAAATTCATGATGTTTATTTGAAGTAGAAGGAAGTCACATTTTATGGCACAACTTGCTCCAGTGTCTCTTCCAGCCTATTCCTTTCATAAATTATGTATGTATACAAAATGCAAATCAGAGAGAAACGCTACGTGAAAGCCCACAAGTAACGCTTTTAGTACTTAGTAGAAAAGAGCAGAAAAATCCTTTTATCCTCGCACTACTAAAATACTTGTCTAATTTTTCACCAATTATGAAGCAATCCCTCGTCTTACATACTAATCAAATTTAAGATGCTGCTGCGCCTAAAAAGATGTAATTGCTAAAGGATTTCCGCAAAGGAAATAAAATGTCTGCTAAAATGCTCTGCGACTATAAATGTTTAAACAGCATCAAATTTTAATGAATGGGGGAGTGAGAGCTTTCTTCAGCCAACCTAACAACGGCAATGTTGCATCTTTGTATCTGGGTAATGAAGTACGAGTCTAATTCAAATACAGTTTGCGATAAAGGAGTCAGGAGGGTCGAGAAAGTGCAGACAAGTGAGATGGATAATTGAAGTGAACCCAAGTGAAAGCTGTAACAAAGTGAAAGTGCAGCTTTCTCCATCCGCCAGTGGGGGAGAATGACTTCCTAAAATTAATATGAGGAGAGGCACACCTTTCCATTGCCTGTGGGAGAAAGTCCGTGTGCAGCTAACGATGTAACATCCGTGTCAGGTCGGGGCTAAGTCAATTGCGAATGTCCCTAAGAAAAGCTACGCCAAGATAAGATGAATAGACATAATATCTAATATTAATGCCCAGAATCTGGCAAGGATTTTCCGACGACTCCTAGCACGACATAAAGAAATGCTCATTCAGAATCTGAATTTCAGATATCTCACCATATCCACAACCAGACAGACAGACCTCTTTCTCTATTCCAAGTGTTCGGGAACTGTCAGCTTTTTTTTACATTTCGTCCTGGCCAGTGGTCAAAATAGAAAAAATGAGCGTCATGAAGAGAGAGAGAGAGAGTTTGACAGAGCAACACAGGACACGAGGCGGGACATTTTAAATAGGAATAACATGCAGTAATCATTACTATTTACTGTATGCAGTTCATGGTAGTCTTATTTAATTAAGATATTAATTATCTTACAAAGTACTGATGAAAAATACGACTTAAAAGTATAAGGAATAAAATTTTGAATGTATTTAGCCTACAATTAAAAGCAATGACATTAATTATATTTTATCTAAAGGATTCATAAACTGAATGGTTTATAATAGCGCTCTTGCACAATTGGTAGCTTAACTCTCTCCAGGACAGGACGGTATGTTAGTGGTTACAGTACCGTCCTGGGATATTAAAAAATTATGTTTAGGAATTTAGGACTTGTGCAAATTGTCAATTTTCAGTAATTGTAACATTTAAATTCTGTTTCTGTTAAAGTGCAAAATGCAGTTTTTTTCCATTTTGACCATTATTTGATTTTTCTCAAGTCATTTTGTCCATTTCAACCGCCAGAGGTTTTAATACGAACACTGCGTTCTTCTGTTGTGCGATACAGTACTTGAATACCCTGTGCCTTGGTTGACTCGTTGTTGGGCAAGACTGAAGTTAAGTCAATCCCTAAAAGTCTCTTCTACTTTCATTTGACAGTCATCATATCAAGAAAGCGACATGCCTTGTCAGTGTCGCAAAAGGTACATGATGAGGATGTTAATGGAAAAATGTCCAACATAGAAAGCACACTATCAGCAACGACTAGTTAGCTGTTAGGAAAGTTGGGATACGCACACTGACATCAAAGAGACATAATGATATATTATTAGCTCTCTAGGAGAAATTCACTCTGTCTCAATCTCTGTCTGAAAGGGAAAAATATTAATACCATAAGACAGTGCAGTGAATGCATATATGCATTTTAAAGTAATGCTGAATAAGGAATATTGCCTTCGCAGGCACAATAAATAAACTCACACTATAATATTAATAAGAATTGTTATTTTAAATGGAAGACAAAAAAGACCTACATTATATATCATCTATTCTATTTTTAAAGGCTACTACTTAAATGTTTAGACCTACAGTATAAAAATTGTCAAAAGTAATTCTCAAACGCTTATATGATTAGATGTTAACTGTGAAGCATCAGATTCAGAGTAGAAATCAAGGAATGGGGTGAATAGGGAAGGTTAGGTACGATGGGTTAAGGAGAATTAAAATATTAGCCATGCAATGTTTCTCAAATGACATAAAGTAGAGTTGGACAATTTTAATAATGTCTACGGAGCAGATTTTCAGAAGAGCCATTGCAGTAACATCTCAGATCTGCTTTTGCTTTAGTTTGAATGAGTTATGGCTCTTCGAGATAGTCGTCAGGAGATGGTTAAAATTTGAAATATGAATAAGGAGAAGGAAAAGGGGTTAGCCGCTTTTCCGCACAGAAAAGAATAATGAAAGGAGACGTAGACTTACAACGTCCGGCATTTCTAGTGTACTTATCACGCCCTGCATGACCGATGTGCCCGGCAGCACGACGATTAAACTCGGCTAGAATCGCTTCGGACGGTTTCCTCACAAGAAGAATTGCCTTCTGAAACTGAGATCTTGCTGCTTTTCCAGATTCGTGCGTTTTCACAACTAGAACTCGTCCATTTGTCACACTTTCAGCTGGAAAACCGTTCCTTAACAGTGCAAAGTCCTTGTAGACACTTCCAGTAAATATACCTGCCATAAAAATGATGGATTAACACTTCTTTTACATTTTTTACGATGCTCACCACTAAAATTAACATACAATATAATTTTTATTAGAACATTATCCCCAGCACAGTTTTTCAAACCTATATTGATTTCTTGTCTCTTTTAAACAGCCTTCAGTAAAATTATATTGTTCCATTTTACTTAAATGTAACCATGGGCATCCCAAATAAGTACGGATTACTTTACGCTCATTGCGAGGATCTTTTATGACATCAATTTATGATCGCTGCATATAGCTCAATAATTTATAGAAGATAGCTTTTGATAGTTTTAATGAACTTCTTAGCCATAAAGTTACTAAGTTGTCATTTTTTCTCGAAGAATTTCTTTAGTTTTCTACTAAATCACAACTTTTATAGATTATCCTCAAATCCTGGATTTTACCAGGCCCCCTCCGTATAATTGTAACATTCTGTAGAATTTGGTAGGTACATAAATCTAAGTGCTTCCCAATAATAACTCTTAACAGTCTATGCTGTCTGTTATTTAGCCATGTGTCGCCAGTGCCTTGTTAATTTATGTATGAAGGTTGCTGCTCTAAAAATAGTAAGTCGGAAGGGCATTATCCACAAATTGTATAATGTAATCAATAGGGACACTTACATACATCTTGCTCGGAAATAAAGTAACTCGTCAAAATATTTATAGGAGAGTGCTGTTGACGGTTTAGCGCGGATAGACAAATATGTAGGTAGCTATTTCTGTTCTGTATTGGGAAAGGCGAAGAAGAGGACAAGGAAGAGAAATAGTATCTGCACCTGAGTTGCATTCTCTAAATATTTTATGTCCCGAGAAGCAATAATAGAGTTTCCGTTCTGAGTATTACATTAAGGATTCACAAGTCGTAAACTTCCAACGAGGAATGTGACACACAAATAAAATTGGCAAAGAACCTGCCAATTTTCTCGGCAAACGTCAATTCCCCATTCACAAAATAGTAACGTTCATTCAGGGGATTCCTACTTTGCCACATACATATAAAACAAAATGCTAAGAATTTTCCCCTTTTGTCAGCCAACTATAATGCCAGTAGCAAAAGCATCAAAAGCAATATTTAGAAACAATACCAAGTGCCCTAGTGCCATGTACCTGTATATGGCAGATAATAACAAAAAGGAAACTTTACATTATTGGACTGGGGAAAATTTTAATTTTTGTTTTTGGAATGCATTAATTTATTTTGAAATAATAATAGTTAAAGTAAATGATGTAATTGTGCGTGAAATAAATGATCCGCAACTATTACTCTATGAAAGTCTCATGTTGCACTAAGTCAATTCATTCCTTTTCTTTACATTTGCCCATGCCAGCAGTTATAGTTCTTGGCAAAAGCTAGAAAGGATTTTGACAGGACGTCACTGGTTGTTGCACATCATACTGTTTGTGATAGGTACCTACAAATCATAAACTTGGAATTTTACCAGGAATTTATCATATATTATATTACTGCATATAATATATATACAGATATAAGCAGTAAAGATGACACAGCAAATTCACACACTTCAGGATTCATTGAAGCGCACTGAAATGGAAACCGATCAAATTCAAAGTTCACAAATATCTTCAAGCAAGCAATTCCAATGAAATGATAACTTTTATGGTGTTTGTAAACGACAACAATAATAATTTTCTGATTTTATGTAATTTTCTTGGGTTTATAGACCTAATATCTCTGTATATTAAGTTTCGGAATATAGTAAATAAATACCCATGATAAAAGTCCTTGGTTTTGTTTGACCTTTTTCCTAAAAATATCATTCGTATGGTTTGCCATTATTATTCGCCCACTCGTTTTATAACAACACAGAAATGCGTCATTGATTTGACTGTTACATAAATAGGCATCATTATTGCTTCTCCTTAAAATGTATCTCTTTTCTCTGTAGGAGTTTCGTTGGAAAATAGATTTGTATAGGATTTTATTCCATAAATAAACAATGGAAGATCTAGGCCGTTAGGTTTGTATTAAATGTTTATCTACTTTGTCTATTGAAGAGTATTAAATAAGTTGTACGTAAACGAAAGAAGTCAAAACATTGTGCCCTGTTATTACGCACACATAATAGAAACCCTTTGTATTATGTATTCATAAAATTGATACAGTTAAAGGCTACCAAATCCACAAATCATTGAATTGCGTCAGTCATATTTTCTTACCTATTATATATTCTTCCGCCAAGTCTCGACTGGGCAGTTCGGTCTGAAGAACAATAAAACTACTTTATCTCAGTGTCTACTCTCCAACTTTCAAATTCAATTTCTGAAATCATCCCTTGTCAAATTCTATTATTTGAATTTTTGGACTAAAACTATGTCAGCCACACCGGTCAACCAACAATCCATGGATGCTTCATCTCCATTAAAGAGCAATGTTTTTTCTCCAGCAGTATGCCCCTCTAAAAATCGATGGCTATGGAAGTTGAGAATATTCCAAGCGGTGAAATACTCAAGGAAATCACCGGAAATCAATTGATTTCCACAGGATCGGAGAAAAAAGAAGCGATGGAGGTGAAAAAATATCAAAGGCTCTTGTTCAAGAAAACTACTGAAAACGCTTATGAGCCAACCAAGGGATCTAAACTTCGCCGTGGAGATGTCGGCGTGATTTTGTTCAATCATGGAGATGAGGACTTCAAGGTAGCAAAAGGTGATAGGATTGCTCAGTTGATTTGCGAAAAAATTTGTTACCCGGAAGTCGTTGAAATTGAGTCATTGGAAGAAAGTGACCGCGGAAAAGGGAGGTTTCGGTTCCACTGGTGTTAAGTCAGAAAGAAGGGTTCCGGATAATTGAAATTTCCCATGCAGCATTAATGTATTTTTTTTAAATATTCACTTTTCCGAATCAAACTGTCCAATGAGCTCTTATTTTTTACGATTGTTGAGATCTATTAAGTTTAATACAGTTAGAGCATTCTATCTTACACATTTGTTTTAATGATCTAAATTAAAGGCTAAAAAATATATAATAAATAATTAAAAAAAACAACACACAGCTATAGCAGCGAAGCAATGAGTGCTTGCAGGGGCTGCAGGAAGTGGACTGATTGTTGATTCCTATGTGAGGCACTGCGCACTGGTTGGTGTTGTCTCCGCCCATAGGATTGAACCTTGCGTTGTATATAGCTACAATAGAAGCAAAATAGTCCCGAGTCCTAGTCCTCGTCCTGTGTGCGTATACACCAGTTCACACAACGACACAACACACACAGCTACAGCAGCTAAGCAGTGAGGGACTGCAGTGCGCAGTGCAGTGTTTGGACATGGACTGATTGTTGAATGGCCCAAATGTAATTTGCAATACGTACACCAAAGTATCAAATAAACATAGGTAGATACTCTGTAAGCCTACAATATCTCCTATTGGCAGCTTACAGATGAACGATCCATGTTAAATTCACATAAGGATTTCTAACAACTTCTAGATTTCTCGATTATGATCAAATAAATTTTTGTACAGCATTTAGAGACATATACAAATTTTCGGGTTACGGATACTTTTCGCTTATTTTATAAAATGACCAACAACTTAACAAATTTTTATAAAATGCCTAAGGGCCGAAATCTATTTTTGAAAAATTCAATTTTACATGCAAAAGAGCAGGAGCTCGTTACGTTTGGGACAAAGTCATTCCTTAGCTGAGGCCCCATTAAATCAACGTACAGACGAAGAGCCCCGCCAAAAGGATAATTGTATATCTTGTCGCACCACCTAGACTTGTGCACCCAGCCAGTTGCCGAAAAACAAATAGATATATAACCAAAATTTAAATGATACATACTCGAACACCGATTGGTACTAACCCGTATGATGCTTAACGCTCTTTTAGAAGTGGAAAATTTTATAGGATTCTCGGATCCGTGATTTTTGTTCACTTACAAATGTTTGTTCACTCACAGTATGACTTACAAAATCCAAAGTAAATTCACAAATAAAAAGCAAACTACAATACATCCAAGCACATACACTTGAATCCAATTAAATTTTATATAAATCCATGCAAATGAATCTGAATCCAAGTAAATGAATATAAATCCATAAAATGAATCTGAATTCAAGTAAATAGATATAAATCCATAAAATGAATCTGAATTCAAGTAAATAGATAGAAATCCATAAAATGAATCTGAATCCAAGTAAATGGATATAAATCCATGCAAATGAATCTGAATCCAAGTAAATGGATATAAATCCATGCAAATGAATCTGAATCCAAGTAAATGGACATAAATCCATGCAAATGAATCTGAATCCATGCAAATGAATCTGAATCCAAGTAAATGGATATAAATTCATGCAAATGAATCTGAATTCAAGATATCAATAAAATTATTTTACAGTAAATAGTATTCTTACCCCTTGGCAGTATAATAACCCTTACCAGAGGGAAATTGGCAGGACTTAAATGGTGTACTCAAATACTCGTTAATAAATGCAACTATGCGATGAATAATAATAATAATATGTGCTGTTCATATAACCATAACTAATGCTCTATTTCTATTGAGTTATATTTAGTTATTCGTGGCAGCTTTCTTTCCTAATGGAGATAATGGAATTTTCAGCACGAGAGAAATGATTGAAAATCAAGATTGATCAGACAGAAGAAGTACACATGGATGCTCTTCCCAAGTTAACTCGGGACTCTTCCCAACCAAGTGACACCGAGACCCTTCTCGAAGACTCTTCCGTAAATAAACTCAAAATACAAAGTCAGCCAAAGACTTCTCAAGAACAACTCACGAAATAAATTCATCTAAAGACACTTCCCTGAGACGAGTCGCGGAATTAAGGAATCCAAAGACTCTTCACTATTTTTTGATTCAACACAAAGTTACCCCAAATCCCCATGTAAGACTCTTCCCATGAAACCATCCCAGCTACGCAGCGCGAAAGAAAGTCCTCTCAAGATTCTTCCCAAGACTCGTCCCGAGTCATTAAGTCAACTTGAACCTCTTTCCAAAGAGGACACCCGGAATAGAAGTCATCGTGGGACTATTCCCAAAATTGACTCCTGAAATTAAGTCCTCTAAAGACCCTTCCCAAAACCGACCCAATAAAAAAGTCATTTGAAGACTCTTCCCACATACAACTCACAAAATAAAGTCAACTTGGGACTCCTCCCCAGTGATGTGATAGGAAGAGTCCCTAGCGTAGTCATCATAATAATGAAGTGTCACATTGCCCATCACTGTGGCAATCATCGCCTTTGCCCTTTATGTTTCTTTAATAGCTAACATCATGATTTGGCTTTTGCCCACATAATATATTATTTCTGACGAAGACGCCAATTTAGGTACTA
>JAAAYG020018411.1:0-19712 GCA_009936455.2 Tomocerus minor
GAGCGGTGTTTGTATGTTTTCTAGCTCTCCGTAGTAATATTAATTGGCGCATGCGCTGTCGATCGTCGAGGTACCCTGAAGATTTCAGTTTCGTTTTTGTATACCATGTTCATGTATATTCGGTATTCAGGGTATTCGTATATATGCGCCATTCGACGTTCGTGAATTATGATTTGGGTTTCGTGTATGTACTGCTACCCTATTATATTGCAGATAATGAAAGGAAAGTGGAAATGAGTGGAAGCACTTAGCGGATACGCATAGATAGTTTGGAATTAGATAGACAGACTCGACAGATAGAACGCAGCTCCTATATAAAGCATACCTAATAATATTAAAGGTATAATACGTACAAACACTCTACTCTACTAATGTGCTAGGATGTTACTACTATAACTAGATATCTGTAGTGAGATTACTACGCTACCTTACTACCTAAATGCTTAGTTGGTAATTTGCACTCGGGTAACGTTGAACGTGGGAAGGAAACTATATAAAGGCACACCGAGTCCAACAACAACCGCATTCTTGTTTTAATCACAAGTATTCACAACACCACACATAAACACCTAGGTACTCCTGAAAACTACTTGCAGCTGTTTCTTGTCCTGTGCCACTTGTAATATCTTATACATAAAATAGAAATTTTAATTTTAGAGTTCACAATTAAGCAAATATCCGTCGAGCTTCTGAAACCTTGAGATTGTCAGTTTTACGGACAGAAATCGATCGAAGATGTCAAAATATTATTGCGGAATCGAAGGGTAAGTCTTTTTTTGATATAATTCTCAAATACATAATATTTACGTTAGTTATTTGCTTTTAAGGTCATTTAAATTCGAGAATTAGGACTACATTTGGTCTTCATGCATGTTTACTTTCTTATCTATGCATTATTACTTACTTCGGCTAACATCTTCAATCTTTTTTCTGACTCTGTCAACATTTGGTATAGAATGGTCTATGGGCATAGTGTAGGGTAAACAAATCAATATTTGGTTTGTTTTGTGAATGAATCCACTTGTGTTGGCGTTAGGAAGGTAGTGTTACAAAGCCGAAACCCAAACTCGAATGTTACATACCTAATGTAGCGCTCTAAATTTATTAATATTTCCATAATGAATATAATCGTCTTGTTGAGTAGCTACCACGTTCGACGTGACAAAAATCGTGCAGTTTCACTAATATCCATGTACCTATTGCCTAAAAACTGTCCATCTTCAAAATTCTGGAAAATAATTCATAAAGGTGTATGGATTTTATGACGGAAGATACAGGAAAACGACATAATAGGCGAATTGTTCTGAGAAAACCTTAGGAAGCAGAAATGATTTTTGCTCCGTGAGACAATAATATTCTCGGGAACCAGAAAAATAGAAATTGGAACCTTCGGTCCCGGAAAAATATTTGAGCGGGAAGCGGAGAGCTTTTCCCGCTCCAGAAAAGTTACATTTTCTGCATTTTCCTAATTGGATAATAAGTAATCTCGGTAACCTGGGGTGTGAAAAACGGGCAAAACCCTTCCTCAGCCCACAGGGGGATCCAAATGCAACTTTTGTATCCCACTTGTATGCGATTGCTTGGAGTTTGTAAATTTGGATTTTTGCTCAGCCGCTGCTAGCCAATGGCATATCTACGTTCTGGTTTCGGGTACCGTTCGGCGTTTGTACATATCAAAATTTGCATTTCGGGTATTTTACTTCTACCATAGAACGCATTGTCGAAAGGTATTCATTGAAGATGCAAACGAATTAGTAAGTACCGAGCACTACATATTAATTTAACTCCCCACTACTCCATAAATGTTATGCATGTCCAATACTAATGAGTAGAATGAGTCGACTTTGGGAAGTCTCAAGCAGATAATATCAGGGTTGTGAGTTGTGGCAGAATAAATTAAAAGTTTATCTTAATTGATGAAAATCCTTTTTATCTAACTTAATTTTGTTTTTCGGTCGGACGGATATTATTTTGCAGTACATGGTATCGCAACCATCCAATTTTTTTCGCAATTATTTATGTGGATGAATAAAATTATATTTCATCCGGATAAAACACAACCCTGACTAAGTATCATGAAGTTATGAAAGTTCCGAAGCAGAACATTAATTCATTGGCGCAAAAACTATTTCCTGTCCATGATAAAATTTTGGACATACAGTGTACAGAGTAATTTGATGCTTATAACTACAAATTTCCGAGGAGATTTTGGGGAAAATAAATACCAACGGATATCATAATGTTAATACAAATCTCAAAGTATGAATTGTAGGTATCAAGAACCTTCCTTCATTATCAGCATATCACCCAGTTGAGTTAGGTTAGGTTAGTTACGGTATTTTTAGTTCACGATTATTAAAATCTGAGCAAACGACAATTCATTTTCTGTGAGTTGACGTACAGAATATTTCATTTTTTGCTGTATTAAATATAAAGAAATATACCTAACGCCTGACGGACGGAAGATTATGTATGCCATATCGTTAACTTTCCATCTCGTATATTTGTAATATGATTTTTCTCGACTCATTCAACTTATGTCTTCCTGTATTTATAATCCCAAATCCAGACTTAATTTTTGAGCTTTTTGATAAAAGCATTAAGACTGCAGCTACTGCTTTAAATAGTGTATAGTGTATATTTGGATGACGTTATGAGATGAGACTAAGATATGGAAATATCTATTTAAGCTCTTCTCATTCGAATTTTCATTGTCACGGTCACGTAAAATCATTCGCAGCAGGGTATAATACACTAATAACAATAAAAATTCTTCATTATCATTATCATGACTTATCTCTTCCTGTCCAAGGCAAAGTTCCAATCGTTTATTAAATGTTAACATTGTGAGATATGGAGATAATATTATAATACGTCAGCTTATATTTATGTAGTGGTTCTCTGAATTCGACGTAACGCAACAAGCAACTCCATTGATTAAAGTGACCATAGCTTTTCATAATAATAATTGCCATATTTCTCTAAAAATTGTTTCGTCGACTCTTCAATTTTGATTTTAACTAACAGATAAGAATGAGCAGATATTCTTAAGAAAGTGCATATATAATCATTATGGGCAGCAATATTACTAAATATTTCAAATGTTTTTAGAACATTATTTTGCAAGTTTTGAAATTTTTAAATTATGTATGAAGCTGTAATATTAAACTAAGTCAAAAAATTACTCTACATTGTGTTCTGTCTGTGAAGAAGTATCACAGAAGGATCGAATGTATGCGCAGATTTTTTTGTTGTTGATAGATTAATTGTAACTTACGCAGAAACAAAAAATATTGAAATAGTAATGAATCATCCGCTCATGACAGTTTTTTAATATTTTTAATTAATTTTTCTGAGATTTCTCTTATGAACTCAAAGAAGTTTCAAAAAGGTTTTTACATTTTAATTTATGGTAGTTTACAAACTTCGATCCCTTTGCTTGTGGAATTATAAAAGCTTAAAAGTGTGCTTGATCTACACTTTCACTTTTCTCATACATTCTGTACTCAAAGGGTTTCAAATGAGTGGTTCAAAGATTTCTGGGCAGTGTCATGCAAATGACGCCAGGTAGCTGACGTAGTTTTAATTAGGGTCATTCCCATTTCTATAAATAGATAAGTGGTCATTGTGGTCATTGTGGACGTTTACTTCAATGGCTCTTTTCTATTTTGTTTACGTATTTCATGAAGTAGGACGTCACTGACAGCGGACGGACGACTTGTTACCTGTGAAAAGTGTGTGGCACATTTTCATAGGTGTACAAATACAGTAGGTACCGTAATTTTTAAATAGATAACATGGTCACTGTATTGCGCTCCAATGACCATAGTTCACACCGTGCGTCGTGTGCATCAGTACGAAAAGTACAAACTCTTTCACATATGTACATTCCTTTTTAAGTAATGTTTTATGTTGTTTGATGATGCACATAATATATATTAACATGCACTCAAAACATCATTTACACATTTTCTATATTGAATTGTTATCAAATATTTGAGATATCAGTTGACATCAGGACACGCGCCAAGCCTTCTCTCTATATCCACTTAGGTTTTTTCTACATAGTCTTAAAATGTCTTTAGTAAGAATTCTTTTATTATTATTCACGGTCACATAGGCAGAATATGACTACATTATTACGAGCACTATTAGCAACTGGTGAAGTGCTCAGCATGTTCTACGCAGATACCGAATTCATTGGCGCATAAGATATTAAAGATATTAAATTGTATTGTTTAAAATGCTTTGGTATCGGAAAGCAGGAATCACCAAACTATTTCCCATTGTTCAAACTAGTATAGTAAAGAGAATTAGAGAATAGCATAGTTTATATTCAAGTTTTTAATGGGAATATCACTCACGTATTATTTAAATAATAATTAGCTGGTGCTAAGCACCCAATCCAAAAAAATAGCAAGGTTAAAATATTATATCATGAGTATCTTGGACTACCTTCGACTCAAGACTGTTTTGTTAGAGTGAAAGTATTTACATAATCCATTCTTTGCTTTGTACTACTCCAACAGTTATATAAATCAAATGAAGCCATTTATTAATTAAGTAGTCTTAGTGATGTTCATAAGCATTTGATTTATTACTTTTCAATAGCTTCTTTGTAATCGTTGTTTAAGTGACTTGTGAATTAAAAGCCATTTTGTGTTTTTTAAATTAATTTACAGATTTGCACCAATACAGAATCGAAATGTGTATGGTTATTTTATTCTGTTAACGCAGTTGCTTGTATGCTGAAGTATTTGTTTTTGTAAAGTCTCACTTTTACAAACATAAAAACTTTTGGATAACTATGGTCTTTCACATTTGGATGGTATAACTTACAGACAAGTGATATCCATTCAAAAGTGTATCTTTTCGTAGGCATCCATCCTTATAGCCCATTTAAAAAAAATACATTGGAAACAAATGACAATGTTTAAAAATCATGTCGTCTGATGTAAGTGTATGTATCACTTTTCCCCTTACACTGAACTTAAAATGATCGCTTCGAATAGTTGTAAAGCTACTTTTCATACATGCATGTCATACGTCTGATTCTGAACTCTATAATTAGATTGTCTATCCATCCACAGCCATGGTAAGAGTAACTGACAATTAGGATTACTTTCCCTTATGATTATTAGTGTATAATGCACTGTCCACTCGACTCAGCAAACCTTTTCTAATTCTATTAAAAGACATTATTTATCATTAATGTGAAATTGGAAACAAGAATCAAGAAGCAATTCAGAGCTACAGTGAAATCTGAGTTTTGTATATTTTGCTTAACTAGGACCCTAGAAATAGCAATACTCGTGACCGAGTTAGAGCTCCTAAAGTACATACACGTGTACTATCAGTACGCCTACAGAATAAATGCTTAGTCGAGGCGTAAATTCCGAAATCTCTAGATTTAATGATGTTATAAGTTCAATTACATACATGGGCCAGATTTTAATAGCTCATTAAAGTTCTATCAATCAAATGAATCGAACTTTTATATGAAGATGGCTAAAGTACAGGCCAGGATCTGCTACATGAAAGCCTTGCTGAAGATAGGAATAATAAGGGCCGCTAAAAATATGATGACATAAACTTGTAGTAGTACATACAACACAGGCAGTGCAAGGATAAAGAGTAGAGGATGAGCAGTTAGCATTATCATGTAACGGCACCTTGACCTCTTGCAGTGGCCAAGCATTCCTCCTTATCTATCTTAGCCAGAGCAACATGTAAGGCATCACCTACATCTTATGTAGCTATAACACGTTCTTGGATCCAATTCCAATAATCTTTGTGATGCAGCTCAGGCTTTAGGACTCATCACGTACCAACAGCAACACTAACAGTGTAAGCTACATTGTATTATAAAGTAGTGCGACACATGAAATGCCAATGATGATGTCTTCAATTTTCATTCTCTGTGCAATCTCAATTACCAGCAGTGGCTATAAGTGCGCAGCTTGTTTTATTTTTACGTGGACTTTACATGGACTACATGTATTTCATGTATTCCTACGTAGTACACCATCAGCAATTAAATTGGCACAGAGTGCAGACTTAAAATTCTATTGTTATGAATGAGAACGTTCTGGAGTACCTACCCATTTAACTCTCAATTGTAATTTACTCATATAGCTTGCATCACATATATTTATGCTATGTCAATAGAAATCCATATGCTACTCCATCAAACTTTGTATTTTGTATCGTGCATGACTAATTTCGTCACTCTATTTATGACATTGTTCTTTGTCTCTTTTTAAATTTCTGTAAATTAATCACTCCCACTCCAATAATCAGGAATTTTTCTGGCAACCTGTGATTCTGATACCACAGACATTTTCACATTGCGAATAGGGGATTCAATCCCGGGGGTTTTGGAGCTTCCCGGGAAACGGGAAATTTCCCGGGAATTCCCGGGAAAAAAACTACCTAAATGGATCCCAATGGTGAACAATTTTATGTGTAAAAAAGCTGTGGCTCAATTCGAAAATTATGTTTATCTTTAAAATCGTTTAATTTCACAGTCAAATCAGTTCCTTCGACACAAAAAATAAAAAAATCAGCACAATTAGCATAAAAAAGAAAAAAAGATTTAAATGAATAAACTTTGCTACTGTTGTCCGTAGCCATAGCCATAGCCAAAATTTTATGAACAAATCTTTCCCCAAAGACCGTTGAGTGATGCAAAAGGCTCTGCAACTTAGCTAAAAATACTTTAAATTTATATCAAGTGTTAGTCTGAAACCATTAAATTAGTATACAGTTAGTTTGGTTGGAAAAGCTTAATTTTCCGGGAATTCCCGGGAAAAGAGACGGGAATCCCGGGAAAAATTTCCCTGGAATCCCGGGACAGATTTCCCGGGATTGAATCCCCTAATTGCGAAGCTCTCAAAGAAATAAACTTGCATCCAAGAATCGCGAGTTTTTCCAAAGAGAGAATAGTACTGCGTTTTTTTGTAGTATAGTGTATTTAGGTATGTGTATAATGCAAACGCAAGTGGGTAGAACTTGCGATGTTGAAATTTTAGGAAATTTGGGTTAAAAGTGTGTTAGCCTGTGCCCTGGGCAATCCTTACCATCATAGGATGTGCCCACCTTGCATAAGAGAAGTTGCTGTTTACAATAAAATCCATCATTTATGTTGAAATCCGCCTTTTATAGCTAAATCCGATTCGCATTAATTTGAAGCCAACTCAATTAAAAAACTATGACGGCTAAAAGATGCCAGAAACTTAACTTTTTCCATTCCTGTCAATAATTCCAGTGGAATTAATAAATTTTGCAACTGTTTCCTTGTTTGTGAATTATTTTCTAATTTTTCCAACTACTTTGGGGAAAATTATACTTGCCTACACTTAGAGTACCGAAAGTTACGATGGTCTCAGGCAGCATGAATAAAAAATATGTAGTCATGTAGCATATATTCCAAAATGGAAAGGTAGGAAAGGAAAACATTTAGGTATGGTAGTTTCCAAGTATTTCTAGGAGCAGGAAATTTTATCCTGGTAAGAATACTAATTATATACGTAGGTAATTTAAAATGCAAAGTTATTTCCCCACTTCCCACGTGACTTAATATTTGAAATGTCTGAAAATGAAGGACATTCAAAAATATTTTGAAAAACGACACGTTGGAAGAAAATAGCAGGAAGGTGAAAAGTCATTTAAGATTCCTTTATCTACGCATTACGATGAATGAAATATCACCATGAATATAGAATTACGTAGATGTAGATATTAGTAATGACTAATGAGTAGTGGTATTACCAGTAACTCCTGAAGTTTACTCGCTCTCATTTAGATAAATATAATCATGTCCAAAGTTACACTTAAAACTTGGATGTTAATTGCAGATATTTTCAATATCATCTTTTTATAAATTACAGTGGCGCAACCCATTCAAGCGTCGTTTTGCTCGATAATGAAGGAAAAATTGTTGCGAAACTCGAGAATCAGCCGCCAAGCAATCACTGGGTGAGTTCTCATCAGTGTCTCTTTCATTTGCTAATATATTCTGAATAAACAAAAAATAGCTATAAGTAGCTTCTTATCATGAGTCGGTTACAACAGTGATGACGGAATTACATGACCCACATACAATAAATAACTAGTTTATCTGTTAAATAAAATGTCTTTTATTAGCTTGTAGGAATGGACAAATGCTGTGACATGTTAGTGGAAATGATCAATATGGCCAAAAAAATAGCAGGATTGTCGCCAGAAGATGATCTCGAAGGACTTGTAAGTGAAAATATTAATTGCCAAAAGAGGCCGAAATGAAAATGGAATCATTCACTTTCATAGCATTCCAAAGGAAGGTCACCAATGTTTATGTTATTATTTTAAGCAACTTATTTTCCTTAGGGCTTATGTCTCAGTGGATGCGAGGGGGAGAAAACAAGTAGTGATTTGAAACAAACACTACTTCAGAAAATGATCAACATAAAGCAAGTTATTGTTTCTTCAGATACTGTAGGGCCGCTTTCTGCAGCATCAGATTGTGGTACATGATCAAACAATTTTTTCAATGACATTAATGAGCCAGATTAATGAGTACTAGAATTTAACCTACACCTAAATGAAGTTTGCCCACGCCAAAATGAAAGTTGGAAATGTAGGTTTCCTAATCTGGCAAGAAAATAGCAAAAGTCGAAGTGGAATATAGCCGAAGTTAGCGGAATTAAAGTTAGCCTATGCCCAAACGAAGTTAACAGACGCCAAAGTGGCAGATTGAAAAATAGTCGAAAACCAATAAAAAATTTGGCGGAATTGAAGTCAAAATCAACCAAATGTTACCAATGATGACCAAGATGTGCCGAAACGATAATTCCCGCACAGCAGTAGTTAGAGTCCTCCAAGAAGTAAATATCTGAAGTCTAAGTGGAATTCAGCCAACGAAAAAGTAGGAAATAACCGGCACCAATATAAAATTCAGCTTTCTCACTTCCGCATATTCTAATGTTCACTTCAGCGTCAGTTATTTTTCACTTCAGCTTCGGCCAAATTTCCCTTAGACTTGAGATATTTAAAATTTAGAGGACGTTGACTACAACTTTGGATCATTTCATTTCGGTCAATTACCTTTTTGTTTTAACTAACTTCTGCTTCCGCCAATTTCCATTAGGCCAATTTTTGACTTCAGTTTCGGCTAAATTATTCCATCGCTTGTGCTGTTTACCATCCCGCCACTTTGGCCTCAATTTACTTCTTTTTGCCATAGCCTAAAAAGGTAAACCTATGCCACAAACTTCGGCTAAATTCCACTTTAGTTTCTTCAGTGTAAACCAACTTCCACTTCGGCGTAAGCAAACTTTGCTTCGGAGTAGGCTAACTTATAGTTTCTAGTACTCCTGTCCACATTAACATAACAATGAAACATTATTGATTTAAAAACTTTCAGGTGGGATCGTGCTGATATCAGGAACAGGGTCTAATTGCTTGCTAATTAATCCTGATGGCACACAAGCCAGATGTGGGGGTTGGAGTTACATGATCGGCGATGAAGGATCAGGTATATAAATATAATTATACCATTACAATAAATTATAACTCCCTTCTCGTTCAGAAAGTGATTATAATCAATTAATAATGCATACAGCATTTTGGATTGCTCACAAGGCTGTACAAATTTGTGTCCGGGATCACGATAACTACAAAAAGGCTCCATTTAGCACTGAATCTGTCTGGAAAGTAATCAAAAATCACTTTGGGATTGAGGACAAGTAAGTCATTGACTCAGTATGATAATTATAATTTTAAATGATGTGGTTAAATAGTGTATCTACTGTCCTAAAATTATTTTTAGGATTCCATATAGTACTACCCCAGTCTTATGATATCATTAAGAGTGGGAATTACAGATAGAAATTAGAAATGCATTTGAACGTTAATTTAATTTAAGATTAAATTATAAGTTATTTTTTGGCAAGTAACTATACCCTCATCTTTCTAAAATTTCAGATCTAGGAAGACAAGATTGGTATAACTGAAGATGATCCTCCATAACGAAATGATGGAACATTTCTTATCTTCGTCTCTGAGTTTGAGATATAGCTGTTTTTATTGCCTCTTTGCTATTATCCGAAATTCAATGACGAAAATCAGAAAGTTGTACCATTTCGTTACGGAGGAGAGTCAGTTTTACCAATCTTCTAAAACTATGAAAGCAGAAATTATAGTTTTGTCTTAAAAAAATAAAGAGAATTATTATAGTCCTCGGTACTTTTTTGAAAGTTACATAATAATGCAGTGAACCAGACATTCTTTAGGCAGAAAAGTCTCAACGTCTATCTGGGAATTTATTTTGTCAACAGTGAATAGTAAAAAAAGTGGTATCAGTTACTTATCATTTTCATTTATCTAGAACTGGTTGGGATGCAAATATAATTTTTAATAATATTGAAGCAAAATGTATATTAAAATAAAAATATTTGGTTTTAGATTTGGATTGCTGGACCATAGTTACAAAGACTTCAATAAACCACGCTATGCCGGTATAACAAAAAAATTAGCCGAAGAGGCCCTAAAAGGGGATGAATTATCAAAATACATTTTTTCCTTGGCTGGGGAAACTCTGGCGAAGCACATACTTGCCCTTAAATCAAAAATTAGCCCTGTAAGTACTTGCATTCACGTAAAATGAACATATCTAATTCAGTGAAATTGGCTAAGGAAACTACAGCTATCAGGACACGGATTATATGAATTAGCTAGAACTAACGAAACAATAATATTTTTCAGAGCCTGTTCGATGGACCCCTTGGGCTTCCTATTGTATGCGTTGGTAGCGTGTGGAAATCTTGGAGTCTGCTCGCCCCAGGTTTTCTCCGAGTACTGAGACTTTCTGGAGGAGAGGAGCCTGAGCTCACTAAATTTTCACTGCTAAGGCTCAAGGTCTGCCCGGCTTTTGGTGCAGCCCTATTAAGTGCAAAGCAAAATAAATTCAAACGGGACTATAAAAAGGATGTGGAAATATTTTATTCGCATGGTTTGGGTAAGGAATGGCAAATAGGCCAACCAGTCTGCAATGGTAAATAATGAAAGACGGCTTTATTAGTATTTACCATTCTTCCAAAAATGATCAAAAATCCGTCAAGACTGTGGCAAATTCACAAATTACAATCATGCCTGTACATGTAAGTTGTACATTTGGTTTCCAATGAAGAAATAATCTGACTGAATATCACAAGCATGATGCAAATTGTAATACGCTCTTCCAACTATGTAGATATATATATTTGTAACCAAAAGAAATAATCACTAATGCAAGAAACAAGATGGCTATTGCCATCTTGTTATTATTTTTATTTTCGTTTAAAATAATTGGCTTGAGTGCTGCCGCGTTTTAGATTAAACTTTGTCATTGATAGGTTAGTTAACTATCGGATAAAATGCCATGTTCTGTTCTAAAATTGTTCATACAAATATGTTTGTATCATTAATATTTTATTTTTGATGTTGGGAAATATGTTGACCGTTTATAATAAATCGTTTTACTTTTTTGAAAATTCTCGTTTTCATTTTATAAAGTCATTATTGCTGATTTTACAATAATTCATATCACATTATTTTAATAGACAACCACGATCTCCTAGGTAAATGTTTACGAATATTTTATCAGTACGTTATGCAACTGTAAATCAAGAAAATGTATATTTGGATATATGGAAAATGATACTTGTTATTACTTCTGCATTATTGATGTGGTAAAAGATTTGTAATTTTTATAATTTTTTATGCAGTTAAAAGATACAAAAAAAAATTAATTTGTCAGCGTAAATGTCCTTAACCAGGAGTAGTTGTCAATTTTTAATAACAATAATAATGCGCAAACCTGAGTTAAAGCAGGAAGAGAGTAACGGGAATACATTTCTGGGATTAACCAGAAAAATATTGATCGGAAGCCAGTAGTAGAAGTCAGCAAGTATTGTAATAACTCATATACCATGGACTACTATGTTGTACCCAGATGATTGCTTGGATTTCTGGACTGTTTTCGATTGTTACATTATACATATATATGAATCTACATAAAATCTCCACATTTATCCAACAAATGTTGTGAAAATGAATTTCGAAACTGAATAGATGTTACATTATATTCAATTAAGACTGCTTAGTAATGATTTTATAAAATAAATTGCTTGAAATATTACTTTAAAAACAGTACACTTTTCATTGAATTGAATTTGCTTAAAACAAGCATCAAATAAAATGGCCATAGGTAATGCAGGAAAAGGAATTTAATTTCGAAATTTCGAAAGGCATCATTTTCGTGACATTTAAAAAAATCAAATGGGACAAAATTATGTAAATGTAGAGAATGAGTTCGCAGCTCAGTTTATTAAGAGTTTTTATAGTCATGATGACAAGACCTGTCGCATATGCGTCACTTTCGTTCTCGATTTGTTAACTAAAACATATTTCAGTTGAACCCTTAATAAGCATCCTGGTTGAACCCATACTTTACTCAGATAGAAAGAGCATTGACCGACTTGGAAAGTGTCAAGTGACTGACCTAATGATATATGTTTTTTTTTCATATGAAAATGTATATTAATATTATTATGGGTTTTATAGTACAAGCAAAGATAAATACTGACAACTGCTTTAAAAATTCTCATTTTTCACCAATTTCAATGAAAATATCCTCGAAGAAAAAATAGCCCAGTTATAAATTGTAAAATCAAAAACAGGTAAAAACTTACCACAATTCTTTCAAAAATGCCAATGGTTGTGGTTCCTCTGCTACTTTTATTTTGCGGAAGTTAGAATTAAATTTCGCTAACGGTTCTGTTGTTATATGGAACGTATGGTGGTCACAAAATTTTCAACCTGTGGGAGTGCTCTATAATGTATAGCAAGGTACCCAACTAGTATTAAAATAATTGTATCTTTACTTTGGCATTGTGCTTGGGTTGATGGTTATGTATAAATAAAATGTAAAATGTCACAAGTGTTATAACAATACATAGTAAAGCAATAAAATCGAAATAATAAACGCTCGCTGAAAAAGGGTGTCATATAATGGCATCTTATCGGCATGGTATCTGAACGTCTATTTAAAATCATGAGAAAATATTGGAAATATTACTTGAATAGATATGAATCATCTTTGAGTGCAACATGTAGGCAGAGTACATATGACCGTTCAAAATTAAAATCCACATAGAATATTGTTATGAAATCTGATCCCCCTAACATATTATTTACAGTTTTTTAAAGTCGTTGTCGCCAGTCAATAACCTTTATTCAATTGACAACATAAAGACATTCATGACACATTTATGGATATACCTAGACCGGCAGCTGTTTTATAAATCGCATTTGCATTAGATTGTATTTGCACAATAACACTATTGTTTCATGCATTAGAATTTGTTTAAATTCTTGGAAAAAAATCTGAGTAATAAATGTGGATTTTTAAATGAAGACAATGATTTCTCTTTCAAGTTGTTTCAAGTCGAATTCGAAATTTAATAGTTACTTAAGCCGACAAGCTTAAAAATATCCGAATAATTAATCTGCATTACTTAGTATTAAACGGTAGAGTATCTTGTAATTAGTAATTAACTAAGAATGGGAAGGGGAAATGGAGGATATTCAGGAAGTGGCCAAGCATTAGCTAGAGCTGTATTTCTTTGCAATTACATTTATATCCTCTCTGTATCCTCGCTAAATATTTCTCGGGAAGTTTAACATCATCAGCAATTGGAAGGTGCTATTATTAGACTTCTTTAAATCGCTTTAATTAGCGTGAAGTGCAAATATTTTTGCAGTTTCAAGACAAATGCTTTAATTTGTGAGAAGCGTGAACATTTTAGCGATATCTAATTCTAGCGAAAGTCTAAAATGCATGAAAACTTGCTTAAATTTTCGAAAAACATGAAAATTTAAACGATTTCGAGTCTATTCTCAATGAAAAATAATCCCAATTTGCTGAAAGGGAGAACATTTTACTATTTCAAGTTTAAATTAAGTGCAAATAGATCTAATTCGCGCTAAGTGGAAAACTGTTTACATTCTTAAGTCCACGATAGTCAATTTTCTTATTTTTCGTCCGGTATTTTAGGATGGAGAAGAGGGGGGAGGGTGGGCTGCCCCACCTTCAAATTTTCAGCGGGGGCGGTCGACCATCCTGCCCCCTGTGTCTGTCATATCCCGATTTGGAAGAAATTCGTTGCAATTGATAGTGTCAAAAGAAACTGCAGTTTCACGAACTAGATAGTCTTCAAAAAAGGTGTTCTTAGAATTCTTAGAATTTTGTATTAGTATCTCCATCAGAGCAAAATAAATGAATACATTGCCATTGAAATGGTTGTTTATCTCTTCCGAAATAGTTTCTCCATGGTGGTGCCATTTCGTCCGAAAATGCTCAACTATATTTAAGGGGAACAAACTCTGGGAATACTTTCTGTGATGTCCGGTTAGCGTGTATAAAGCTTTAATTTCTCATTCATTTTTCCATTTTGCCATCCATTTTGCCATCCATTTGTGCTTTGTAGCTTCCACTTTTACATTTGGAAAGTTGCCACTAATATTTCCCAAACGAAACCTTGACAATCTGTACGATAATATTGCAAAATTGTAACATTTCGAGCTTTCGGTTTATGAATTGTGCTAACTAAACCATCACCTAAACTAGCTTGTAAGTACTAAAAGGAGGATGAAGAATATAATGAAATAAACTTCAAAATATGACGTCATTAACTCTTTGTTGATATAATATTGTTTTATATGTATAAAAATATTTCCATCCCTGAATTCATACAAAAAATAAACGTGCACACAAGTGAAATGCAGAAAATCCTTGATTTTCTTAATATCGTATGCATTTAAAAATGTGTGGTGCTGTCTCCATTGTAGTAAAAGTGGGACACGGCATCTACAATTTACATAATATTCGGAAAAATAATTTTGTGGATTGTGAATTGTGACGGTGACTCTTTGCAGTGCGGCGAATTAATGTGGTCGGCGTACACGTTTCTTTTGAATTGTGTTGTTGAGTTTTTGCCTGAGGCAAACGTTTGATTAAGTACATATGAAAGGGGAAAATCGCTTGAATCAATCAACGCTCTTTCGAGACAATAACTTTTAAACACATATAATACATTCACAAATACTTACTACCAAATTTAGCATTTGGTCTTAACTTTCTAATTTAGATTGCATAGAATGCAATAAAAAAAACTGGTATGGTAGCTTGTACCAAGCGATTTCACCCTTTCACAATTAGGTTCTTTGCGTTTGCCAAGCAATTTTACCCTGTCACAAATTCGGTAACATCATACAAAATTTACGCATATGTTATGCAAGCACATTAACATTTTCCCTTTTAACAGTTATAATTTAGTTTCAATTTCAGCAAAGAATGCAATTATGCATTATGCTAATAATATCATATTATTATGGTGAGAATGGTGGGTTCGTTTTATTACCCAGCTTTTAAGCAACAGACTTGCATAACTTGAAATGAAACTTTCATTTTACAACTACCAATTGATTCGACAACTTTTCCTTATTGTCTTCTAAAATATTAAATAAAATAATATTTGGCAACTTTCTGTGAAGTAAATTTCAATGTCGCCATTTCATCTCCTTTCCTGCTTTACCTTTCTAAAAAAAGAGAAGAAAAGGTTAAAATCAACTAACAATCGTGTAAATGCCATAGGAGACCAGACAGCTTTTGATAGCTCTGCGACACCGTTGTTGGAATGTTCAATTTTCGAGACAGAAATGGAAAGCATTCCGTACATTGATGAAGAAGTGAGTACTTACTGATTTAATGCATTCAAAATTATTGTTGTGAGTATTACACTATGTACTCATTTGTGTAGAAGAAAAAGTGTCTTATCGTTGTACTCTGTATGTATCATATAAGCATTGCATGTTCCTCCAGTCTCTCCTATTTACACTCATAGCATTAAGGCTACTGTTTCATCAGACTTGTTAAAAATCGCATGAAGGTAGATTATCGACAATGTCGCCTTGAAAATGAAATGCTAGAGTCGTAGTAGTTAAAATCTGGTGGCATACCTTCGAGTAAGTGCAAGTGGCAAAATCTATTGCATTTTGTGTTTTTATTTGTTGGTTGATGGTTGTGAAATTCGTCAACGACCCACGAAGCCCAGCGGAAGAGGAGCCGAAGGCCAACTAAAGGCCACTAAATCATATGTAGGTGCAGAAAAAACTCCCTTACCTGTTAAACCGGATGCGTTAACACCCAAATCACATGACCAAAGTAGCCGTTGCCAATTCATTAAACAATTAATTACAAAGATTAATTGCATATAGGGACATTGAAAGGAGTTATTTAATTTAGCTACTCTTATATTTCCAAAAAGCGCCAAAAATTAATAATACAGTTTTTACCAATGCAAATTCCAGGGAAAAATCTCCGCAAAAATGGTAATTCCATCCCATAGAAAGTAATTTTGAACATATTCGTGCAATTTCACCCTGAAATGTCGACTTTGACTTTTCTTGTTGGAATTACTCAAAAATGTCCTTTCTATGTAGTTTTTTTCCTGTAATTTACATCGGTAAAAAATGTAGTTTTATTTGGCGTTACTAATTGCTGCCTGAATTTTAATAACAGCATTTTTAAACGTTCATAAATTTTGCCTAGCTCCTTTTATTATATTATAATTGTAAGTCACTCATCGCTGCCTTGAATATTTGTCAGTGTCAGTAATTCTCAGAATTGAGTAATTATGAGAAACATAATTATGTAGCGGCAGCTACATTATAAGAATGCTTTGAAGTTCTGTCTGTGTGTGTACCTATCATAGTCTTAAACCAATGCAAAATCATGCAATGGTTTTTTTGCATACTCTTCCTTAGGGAAATACATTAACAATAGCGTTGTGAAATATATAACCGTGATTCTTTTCATTCTCCTGGCATGAAAATCATTGGGTCCGAGACTAACCACATCCAGTCACATAAAACAGTTTTCAACTAATGAGTCATGAGACCTACGAAAACATACGTGACGACAATACTACGTAGTAGATCAATAGGTCACATTAATTCCATGATAGAAAAACGTAATGTAATATCTTCTTTGGCAAACAATAGATAACTCCAGTAAAATAGAACTAGTTGCATCGATGAATGATGACATTTGTCAAAAATACAAATATGTTTATATATGATAATAATGGACAGTAAACATTAGGGAGAGAACGTACAGCAACAATTTCGTAATGCTAAAGAGGATCATATTATAATGCTCAATGTGTTGGACAAAAAATATAAACATGTATGTAATATGATTTAGGTTACTGCCAGCGACGAACTTCAAAGAAATAAAACTTCACGTATCAATGAAGAAATATTACAAAAAGAAATAATAGTAAGGCGCATTGCTGGTACAAGTGCTGTAGAAATTCGTGTGCGAAATGACATAAAAGATGCTCATTGTCAAGTTGTGATACAGACTTCCGAAAGGTGCAAATACCTCTATGAATTTTTAGGCCGAACACTGGAAGAAGAAATTATAAAAGCTGAAAAGCGAGCGAAAGCTAAAGCAAGGACAGTGCGAAAAGAAAAATTAATTGGATTACATTGAATTAATGTGAAAAATTAAATGATAAATAAATACAATGTGCACTTATTATATATTAATTAGGATTTCTTATTAAATTTTAGTAGCATAACTATTTTAAGTGGCCCTCATAAAGTCATGAAAATGAATGTCATGACCTCGTTAAGTAAATGGTTCATCAAAATAACAAAACCTAATAATATGGAAGAATAGTAACTCTGCGGAGTTCCAGTTTTTATAGTACAGTGCACAATTACCAGCACTAAGCACCTATTGAACTAAATAACATAACAATAGGAACTTTAATAAATCGCGATTTACATCATTGGATAGAGATAAGACGAACGTGACTTTTTTGCTTTTGTACATTTCTAAACTATACATACGCATGAAGACATGTTTATACATATGCATTGGTGTTAGGTACCATATATCTTAAATATCTACTTCTACGACTACTATATCTATATCCATGCATGCTTTGAGCTAAAAAACAATTGTGTTCAATCTAACTTAGAATAACATAAATTGTTGATAAATTGCATTAAGCACAATACAATCCAAATATAAACAACTGTAGAAAAGCAGTGTAGTACTTCTGACGCTGATAATGGATGGGGGCAATGAGGAGTGAGGAAAGTTGTGAGACGACATGAGAACAATTACGATGTCTAATTTAGTTGAGACAGTTGCTGTTTGTGGATATTAGGTAGCTAGTAACCAACAAAGACTGGTACACCAGAGCGTCCAGGAAACGGGATAGTTCTGCATGTAAATCAGAGATGAAAACTTCCAGAAACCCTGCCTGCCAGCTACTGCAAAATCCTAAACATAATGATGATCACCCGAAGGCCAGTGATGCACAAAGAAAGGAAGATTTTGCTCGACGCCTTTTTTAGAGGAAAGCGCTTAAGACTGAAGGCCCTTTGCAATGCAGGAAAAAATTAACTATAATGTTATAAGTATTTGTTTTTGTAAATGAGCATAACATTTCATATTAAAAAACTTTATCGTGAGCCATTTTATTCATTTTCAACCAAAAATGCATCATACACTCTAGCTCTTCGAGTTTTATCGGCCTAATATCAACTGGCTACTTTTCAGCCCCACTCACCATTCACTGCTGCATCCGCCAGTTCACAAAGAGGATAACTACTAAAGACGCAAATATAAAAACTGTAAGGGACAGTGAAAGAAAAAGGTAATTATTATTTAAAGACCTAAGTGTCGGTGTTGCATCTATTTTTGTCGTCTACAAGTTTCGTGGTTTACAACACTTAATTATTTCTGTGGAAAATAATCCAAATAAAGGTAGAAATAATCTTTAACAAATCAAAGGTCCCAATATCTAACTGAGTTTTCAATTTGTAATGACGTAGTAAGTTAAAAAAATAACTACACCCAGGAAATGTTAAAATATGTTACTAATGGAAGTTTTATTTATTTAGACATTTTATAATACATAAATAACCGATTTAAAAAGTATTTGATTTGTTTTTTAAAGTATTTAATTTCATAATAAATGTAAAATTCAGTCTGAAAAATTTGCCAACCAGAGCAATAATTAATGATGACAGATACAAGTACGCAGGCCACACCATGAATTATAAAAGATTTATTTTTGATAAGACAGTATTGACGAGTAATTGTTTGTAACTCGTAAAATTTGTAGAAGAATTATATATTTCAAACTTTATTGTAATTCTATGCTCTTAAAGAGTCCTTAAAAAGCTCGCGTCTAAGATCGCTGTATATTTTTCAAAAACGAATGAAAAATAAAAAATGGGAAACATTTTTTTTAAAGAAGATCAATTTCCTCAAGCTAGTCAAACTTTTTTAAGGCGACTTTGGTTATATTTAAAAAAAAAATCAAAACTAAAATACTACTCTTGGATTATGACTATGCTTGGGCTGTTAATGATATATATCAACTTTTGATTTTCCACACAAAATTTAGATTTGCTTGCATTTAGCTACACGGTCAGGAGCTGGGCCTGTGTACATGGGCAGACACTAAATAATGCTTATATATATAAACTCTATTTATATATTTATATATATATTAATATTTATATATATATATATAGGTAGGTAGGTATAGCATTTATTGATTGTTTGGCACACAACACACAATCATATCAGATTTATGAATTCAATTACA
>JAAAYG020018422.1:7059-19701 GCA_009936455.2 Tomocerus minor
TCACCATGTTCGTATCGTAGAAAATAATTTTCGTGCACTTTTCTTTCAAGCGTCCTGTCTTTTACTATTTGAATTGCACTCTCTATATGGGTATTTAAATGAAGCTTGTTCGTGTATCGTGTCTTGTCAGATTGAGTAAACATTAATCGATCATTGTGAACATACATGTCCCCAAGTCTCTATAATGTATAAGTCATGTTCTTCCATAAATCGCTGTCGCCTTCTATGAAATTGTCACAATCTGCACGCACTTTTGAAATCTCTCTCAGCAAAATGCTTTTCTCTTCGTTAATCTTTAGATGTGTCTATATTTTAGATATCAACTAGATTTACTTAAAATGCGTACTAAAAATAATTTTCACTAAGAATCAAACTAAATTATTTTCACTTTATGGCAATATTGATTTTCTATAGATTTTTGATTTGAAATTTTTGGCTTGCCTTGCATTTTTTTTAATTTTGTCGTACTGAGAATCAATAATGATATCTGTCTTTTTTTAAATTGCTTAAAGTCAAGATGATAACTGTGGTTTTTGCAAAATTTGTGTTTATGATATGATGACGAGCATTTGTAGCCTGTGTTATGAATTACTGAATGAATATTAATTATTGTGTTGATGATGGATTTTAGATTTGTCAAATGTGATTGTGCTTGGATTTTGATGTAATTTATCTCTGTGTGTGTTTGTAAGAGGTTAATTAATAATTGGCTAGCTGCAATGCTATGATTTGTTGAGATAACGTGGAGTGGGTAGCGTTTTGTAATTGCCCTGTTCCAGTTTTAGTGGTGGTGATTGTTGTTGGTCTTTGTGTTGTTGATTTTCCGCAGACTTGAAATCTGGACAATCTTATGCGAATGGGATTGGGCATGGGATTGGGATGGTACATTCCAGCTCAGCTTCAAATAATGCCAATGTGAATGCTTCTCCTTCCTCTTCTTCTGACTTCTACTCTACTTCTCAGTCTCAAACACAATCACCATATGCCTCTCTCAATCACTTCGGTATCTCATCTGCTTCTCTCTCTCTCTTTCTCTATCTCTATCTTTACTATTTAGTACACTAGCCTTTTACCAAATCACGCTACTATTCTATACGTGCTCCTTTTCAAATCTGTAGATTCTATCTATCTATAGTATAACATCTCGTGCTGTTACTTTATATTCTCAAGATATCCTTTATTCAATTTTCACTACCTTTGCACAAGGAATTCAATCAATGAACACATGATGATTTTAGATCTGATATAAGGAAATCTAGGGACAATCTCATAAATAAACAATTCTTATATTCACAGAACGTAAATAATTTCTCCAAAGAGCTGTCGTATGCGTAAATGGAAATTCTCAGGATTTTTTCCTTTTATACTTGGTTTTCATCATGTAGGATTTTATAAGTAGACACATCAATGAATGAAACGGAAGTGCATGCGACGAGAGTATGTATATAATATAAATGGGATTTGTTGTATGCAGAAAGATCCTGTCTCTCTGGTGTCTCCAATTCAGAGGCATTTTGTTTCAGACTGTGAGTCCTTAGGGATTTCACTGAAAGTAGGATTTCCCATAAGTCGCTAGCTCTTGTTTTCTAGATTTCCTCTCACTCACTCACAATCAGCATCACTAGCAGTTTCATCTTCTAAAACTCACAATCACACATCTGCACTCGCACTCTCCTTCTCATTATGCAAATCATTCATAAATCCTTAATGCATTACCTTAGGCGTGTTTCTAGATAAAAGACACATAGGTACAGCATTGCAAAATAATAATTAAATTATTATCTATGTATCTTCTGATATATAAATCTATTATAATATATGCACAGATTCTGTTGCAGAAAAGCTAATATCAAACATGGCCAATTTATGAGTTAGAGGCAGAAAATATGGTTGTATAACTTATATTAGGTGAAGCATGAAAACTCGGCTCAATTCCCTCCATTCCACATGACTTGAAATTATTTCATTTCACTTGTCTGTATAACTTCTCAGAATGTCCCTAGTTCCGAACATCTGTTCAAATCAGTTCTCTCTCTCTCTCTCTCTCTCTTACATTTTAATAGTATGGCAACTTCCATTTGTTTCAATTCGTTTCAAGAGAGTAGTACAAAACAACCAAGAAACTAATGGAACTGAAAATTTTATGATAAATCAAATGCACTATATTAAACAACAGGGGTACTGGCTACCACATGGAATTATTTTACTCCCTAAACACTGAATTGTTTGTATCAGCGTCAACTGATTCAGTTTTAACTTTAACATTGTCCAATTCAGTTGCAAATTAGTTTTAATAATCTTCCAATATTCTTTCAATTCTTGTAATTTCTTTTATATTTTATTTCACAAAACGTATAGATCGTCGATGATTTCCTATAGGGTAGCGCAAAAAATTACGATCTGTGATGTGTAAAGTATTTTTCGATGAATTTAGCATCGTAATCAATTTAGAGATTCATAATACATTTTCCTTGATGCGATATATAAAGACACGCTCACCATTCTGTTTTTTAACCAACATTTCAAGAAAACACTTACGATAGTTATTAGATTTGTAAAAGTACCTTCTTTGTATTCGTAACATTTGTACCCTCGTTCCATGCAATGAAGCACACTCTGCTATTTATTATCTACCACATTGCAATCTATTAGCTCTGTTTCTGCATATTTTCCCCTTATTCTATCCAGTAAATGATTAAACTTGGTAAACGTTGTCAGAGGAAAGGTGAAAGAGAGGATCGCAGTAAAAAAAATGCTGTAGCCCGTCAGCGATCGTCATGAATGATTAAAAACACTAACTGAACTTTCAACTTTAAAGCTTACCTGTTTTATTAATGTATGCCGCTCCAAATTCGTTTTGCCCGTTGCCCATGCTCGCATAATAAATTGGCAAACAGCTATATGTGCATTTGTCATTTACAAACTAAAATGAAAAGCCATGGTTCGTTTTACACTTGGCCAGACAGCTAGAGCTGTAATGCCTATAATGCTGTTGAATTTCATCTAACAAAAATAAAGTAGGAAAACTTCATGCACGAATTTGATAATGTTACTCTTTTACTATATCCAACTTCAGCGAACCCATTTTTAACAGCCTAAATCCCTAGCTCTCTTAAACAGAAGATTTGAGACTATAATTTTATTACAATTTGCAAGTGTACTAATTTTTTGTCCGTTTTTCAAAAAAAATATAATTTTTCTTCTTCTAATCAACTTTAGTAAAGAGCGAACATTTAGTTACACTAACCTCACAATGACCTGCAGATAGAATTTATATTTATTATTAATTAAAGAATTACGCATTGTAGAATTTAGTATTTTTGCAATTAACATTCACAGAGTAGTTTTGTTAAGATAAAACTTTTAATAACCCCCCGATATATTGATTTATGTTTTGATTACTTTCAGCAGCTATTTCTGTGTTAAAAAATAATTAGCGCAAATAATCGTTTAGAAATCTTTTTTAAAGTTTTAAGTTAAAACTCTAGTTTTTAAACAGTGTATGAAATGAATAGCGTTTTAATTTAGAGCCTAGACAGAAATAGTGTAAATGAATTCTGTTTGCATGGCATGCATGATGTTAGTATTGTGTGCCGAACTGTACTGTCGTACAGTTGGCGAAGTCTCTTATTTACGTAGTTGTCCAAGTATTATGTTTTTATGTGCCGTATTGTAATAATCTAGTTGATTAGTGAAATGATAATGTTGATTAGTATTTGTGCGTGTTAAATTTACGTCAGCGTCACATGTCTCTGCCATCTGGCTACTTAATTAACTGAAAAAGGAAAGTTCTATATTTAATATACACTCTACACAAAAGGAAAATATTTAGCAAATTAATAAGTAACTGTTATGAAAATTAGTAAATAATATTTATATAAACTACTAACAAACTAATGGATTCTAACAGCAAGATGTAAAATAATAATATAAAATACTGAACTACTGCATTGCTGTCTTTATAATAATGCTGCTTTAATTTGGGCAGAGAAAGTTTGTGATAAAATTATTACTTTCTCCGACTTTCACCGCAGCAGCCCAAAGGCTAATTCTATTATAAATTTATTTGATGGTCCAAAGTTCACTTATTTAGATTGACACTTTGCATTCTAACATGTTGAACTTTGCTCCATGATTATAAAATCTCTTGGATTGTTTTAATGCTAATGAGATTTTTAATCAGTAAAATTTTCGTTTAGCACCATCGAGCCCGGTGCACAATCGTCGAACACTCCTCAGTGCCCGAAATGTACGAATGAGTTCCGTAGAGTTGCCAGATGAAAATGACAAGTCTCTGAGCTCGGCAAGCACTTCACCATGTCCATCTCCAGTAAGAAAGTTTATTCTAATTGAATACTGTGCAATATTTTGACTTTCTCTTTATCCAGCAATATATTTGATGTGGAAACTTGTTCTTTACGACATTAGCAGAAACCTCATCGACTTCTTCCGACCAATTTATATGTCGTCCTGTATATGTTCAAAGCGAGGCATCCTGACGAGCTTGATTTAAAGTAACATTTTGATTTTTCTTGGATTTTTAGATCTATTTTCCTGGATTTTATACTTAAATTGTTGTTTTTTTTGTTTTAGAGCCGGTAACAAAGTGACAGTCGTTGATACATCGGATCCAGACTGGTGGCAAGGAAAATGCATGGGACGGGTGGGTTATTTCCCTTCGAAATATGTGACAAAGCTTCATCCTGGAGAAAAGCCTTTACAAGTCACTCATAATTTGCAAGTAACAGATGGTGCTGAAAATGGATTAAAGTTACTAAGAGATCAGGTAGTTTCATATAATTTTCTGCCTGTGTCTCTAGTCACAGAGAATGAATTTAGCAGTAAAAGATTCCGTCGTTTTGTTGCAGATAGTGATTCAGATTGGAGAGGAACTGGATGGAATGGTCACAATACGTAATGGTGAAAATAAACAGGGAGTATGTCCAGTGAAATATCTACAAGAAGCGTAAATATAAATGAAATTGAACATATTTATTATTAAAAGCACGTACATAGGGAATGTAGTCTTTGTACGTAAGTATTGGTTCTTAATTTGTTATTTGAAAATATCATTATTAAGGAAAAAGCCAATTTGAAAGCAATGAAAATGAAATTTGTACCATCCGCAATTCAACATGGTAAAGAGATGAAACTTTAAGTGCTGATTACTAATATTATATAAGTATATTAATCATAATATAACTACTTACTACTACTATACTTAAGTAATACTGGATCAACTACATATAATAGCCAAAGAAAAACATTGGGCTACAATAGCTACGCATTATAGGAGGAATTACTATACTACGATAATGTAAATGTGTGTTAACATTGTTTTACTTTTCCCAGCGCAGAATTTCCTTTTTCCCCTATTTTCATTGTTGTGTGTGAGGAAATAGCAACTAATGAAAGTTCTCCAGTGTGGAAACTAAATTTGTTTATTTATTAATTTTATTATAAGTTTCGCTCTTATGTTTACATTTCTTTTCGTTTCAATTTTGATTTCTGTTTTGAAATGCGACTCTTTGACTTCGCGGATCATTACATTTAGTACATTTTATTCTATGATATGATGATAACTGCTAAGATATCCTAACAATTTAGTCCAAGTACATAATTATTATGGTGAAGTTTGAATTAGTTTCTAGATCTTTGTCATATATGCGGGAAAGGGGAAGCTGAAGTGCTAAAGCTTACGCCAAAAAATAAATGGAATGGGGAAAATATATATAAATAATTAATTCCACCAGATGAAACTGTACCGAGAGACTTTTCTTTGCACAATGCCAATTGTATTATATACTTGATCATGTATAGCGAACGTTAAGAGGAGTCTTACATAATAGGTATTGTATTCTTAAGATTATTATTGGCACCTATTATTACATATATGTAGTTGTAGCTTACTTTTAGCACATACTATTCACCCTAAGAAAAACTGTAGATAAGAAAAAACTTTGTGAATACCCATTTAGTTTGTTTTTTGCACAAAAAGGATTTTATATCGATATGAATGTTATTGTCAGTACCTAATTGTAATTATAATTAGTACTTAGTATCGATAAATCAAAGAAATTGTGCCATTTTCAACACAAAATAATCGATCGCAATGGACAATTACTATTAAAAATCAAAATGAATTTACGAAAGAGCGCAAAATGTATAAATTATTGTTGTCACACTAAAAAAACACTTCGGTTATAGATGCTATAATAACATAGAATTGTGAAGTGAGGAAATCAGCGTTTTTAGAAAATAGATATATCTACGAGTATTGTTAATCTTATTCACAAAATGGAAATTTAAAGAAGATTAGAAATGCAATGATCAAATTATATGTAACTATATATACATAGGTAGATAGTAGCTAAAATTGAATAATCGAAACGTTTGTACACCTCGTTGAGACACACAAATGATTATGTGTAAAAAATAATTGTTCTGAGAGAGATTTGTTGGAGAGGATACTTGAAGGCTAATTAATATGTATAATTAGAGGCTAAAATGGCTATCAGGTCATTATATAATCGTGAATGCTTAATTTTATTCAAGTAGTTCTTTATTAATTTGAGAAAGAATCAATAAAAGAACCAATCACTCATATCAATGCTACGTGTATAATATATGTACACATAAAGCTCCTGTTGATCCTGCTAACGAATTACTTATACTAATGTTAACATTGTTTTTAATTAATATTACATTGGCACATCAATGTTTTTATGTACAAGAACTGTAACAAGTTTTAATTTGAAATCTACGAAAAGGCCAGGAACGAATTTGAATCGAACAACTAAACCAATTATGCGTAACGACATAATAATATTATGTACTAACGAACTACTAATAATATATTTTCCAATTTTTCAAAATCCAAACTCTCAAATAATACATACTATAATAGAAATAATGTAAAACGAAGGAAGCGTTAAAATTTTAAAACAAACAATGGATCAATTTGAACTCTACACTCAATTTGCAACATTATTAGCTTATAATAAATGGAAATCATTGAACAGATAAACTAAACCGAAGCTGACCAATCATATGTGAAAGTGAAATTATTATATAATTTAGCTTAAACATCAATATATTATACACTACATATTATGATCACTGAATTTTTAGAATTAGCATTACTCTTAAGTAATCTATGCACAGAAAAATGTGAAAATCAGCATTCAAAAAATTAAATGATAAAATTCAGAAAAACTACTTCAACTTCAACCACGTAGACATACAAATTCAAAGATAATTACTGTAGCAAAAAGTAGTAAAATTCCTATCTCACTCACGTATACACATACCATTCACAATTTTCTTTGATAAATTGTTTTTTTTGTTGATCTTTTAGCTTTCATAGCCATTGTCCTTTCTATACTGCCTTATTTATTTAAGTAGGGATTTATTATAGTTGTATGATTTACGTTGTATTATAAGAAAAGAGTTCTATTCGTTTGTTTGTTGTTTATTTTCTTGTTATGTTAGAATGTGTTTTGAAACAACTGTTGATTTCACCTGTTTGATAGTGAAGGATTATAAAATATTATGGGTATGTATTCGTGGTGTTAAGGAGGAGGATCTGCTAGAGTATGTTGTGGGAAAGTGTATTCTTATGAGAAATAGACGCGTACCTGGGAAATAGACCAAGGTATAATAATATCTTAGCAAAACTATTCTAGGCTAGTATCTATTAATAATTACTCAACTTTTAATTTATTAGCTACTTTACCTCATGTAACTTAATACAAATTAGCCAAAAGGTTCATTTATGTTCGTAGAAAGTCGTAGTAAGTGCAGAGAAAATTCCTGTTCGTCAATTTATGTGTAGCCAACGATATATGGATTAATTTTAAAATTCTATTGGTTTATTGTTAGTTTAGTTATAAAGTAGATGTACTTGTATATGTTAAAATCATTGTGTCGCGATTTCGGTGTGCTCTTAATAACACAATGTGTCTCCTGTTTCTGTATTTTAGTGTTAGTCTAGTTATGTCAAAAATAGATCGTGTGATGTGTTTCGTTTTTAGTTTGTAGAGAATTAGGATACGTTATACCCTGTAGTCTGTGTTATCTTAGATAAAAACGATAAATTAAGCTAAAGTACTTTATAGATTACAAGACGGACGAATATTCATGTCTATTCCTCGGTAATTTCCCAAGAATTACTCTATACAAATGCCTAACTATTCCTTTCCTATCACAGGCTATCGATTGTATAAGTACTTACAGGCTTGACATTATGACTTTCTATACTTAAGATATTATGTATATTATGTGTAAAGGAATGTCAAAGGTCAACCTGAACTACTACATACAATTCTCACTTAATTGATACTTACACTATAGAGGGTTACACTTTAGAAAAATTAAATATGTTCCATTATTATATCGTGCCAGAGCAATGTTGTGTGCATAGTGAGAAAGGCTTTAAGGGAAATATTAATTACCTATGATCTAAAAATGCCATTGTACTGCACTGTGTGTTTGATGTAAAAATAAAATTTCTGTTGATACTAAAATGAAAGTTCAATTAATTGATATATATACATATATATATATATATATATATTATGCCTGTGATAAGTAAGGCTTATTACTATCACCAAAATGACATCACATGCTTTTATCACTTTATAACACCATCAAATTTTAAAAATTTTAACACATACTTGCCACATTCTTCAATTCCTAATTTTAAATTGATAACCATGATAGCTTTCATAAAAAAGGAGCTCGAAAACTTGTTTAAAATATACAGGTATTTATGCTTTATACAAATATGTATTTGTCTCGCCATCTTTTCTCTCTAAATATTCTTTTTCAATCAGCATGTCAATACATTTCTACAAAATAATCGAAATAATTAGTAATTTAAAAAATATTCATTTACATTATTACGTTGCGTTGTACAACGAACGGTTGCGGTTACCTTAATTGTAGGAACACTCGGTTTGAATTGATTGGTGAGCTGATTGCAAACTTCCCCAATGAGATTCTGATGGTTCATCTCTTTTCTCATTTTCATGATGCGAACAAGGGCAGCTTGGATTGTGAAAATTCGTTCATCTTCAACAGCAGCGTGAGTTTGCTCCGACTCCAGTTTCTGCTCCAGTTTCAAAGCTATGTTTAAATTCACACGAAGTTTTTTGTTTTTGTACTCTTTGAAAAGTGAGACTCTAGTGCTAGGCTTCAGTTCCGCCTCCGACACTTCAGCAGTCAAAACTCGAGCTTTCAAAAGAATTTGTAGAATCTAAGACAAAGAAAATTTAATCGTAAGAGGACAAAAACAATATTTTCTACACCGTATAATACCGCGATAACACGTTGTAAATTATTTACCTGTATCATTATATCTTCTTTCAATTGCGTAAACTCAATCAATTCGGAAACTAAATAGTTTTCACTTTTGTTGAACAGTAACAGAATGCCAATTTGATAAGTAGACGCCTGTAATACACATTTGAAGTTATTTATACAGAATACATTTTTTTACATTTCTACTGACCATCATAAAAAGGATTAGGAGGGAATAATTTTACTTACTTGGAATATATATTTGTTAGGATACCCATTAGTGACTATTTCTCCTTTGCTGCGATTATAGAGCCAAGTTAGTTTTCTCCCGTTGTGCTTATAGTTATAATAGTTTGTGAAAATTCTAACGCACGGTTCCAACTAGATAGATAGAATCAAAAATCAAAACATATAGAATCAAACTTTGGAACCACACGTTTTAAAATGTCTTGAACATATTTACATATAGATATTGTAGATGTAGATACCTCCGATGGAAGATTGAACTCAAATGATTGTGCAAAAGGCCATGATCCAGAAGATAAAATGTGTAAGTAAAAATCCGTTGCGATAACTTCAGCACCTTCCCGTCCAGACGTACACCATTGCTTGAATTCTTCGTTCGTGTCTTTCGAAAGACTCACATCCTACAAAAATAGAAAAAAAATTAACAATGTTTCTTGCATTTCTTTTTAATAGAAATAGCAAAAATGGTTTTCGAACATTACCTGATACATTCGTTGTAGTTTAAGTGTATACTCGAATCCACAGGCAAATTTTAGTTTACTAATCATCGAAGATTCTGCATCGTCACTAGCTGACATATTTGACACCAAACGCGTTGCGAGTAGCTTGCTATAAAATTTTTGAAACACGTCCTTATCATCGAGAAATTTGAACACGATCATCTACACATTTACGGTTTGATATTATAAATACATATATATTTATAGTTTCAAAATAGTGATCATTACCAAATATTTTTAATATGTTGATGGTTTTCAATACACTCCTAACGTTTTTCTAACTTACCACTTTATTCAAAGAATCTTCTAATTCTTCTTCATCTGAATTTTTTCCCGACTTCCGTAGTAACTGATCGCAGTATCGAGCAACAATCTCTGGCGATTTTTGTGGATTTTTCGCAACTCTGTATTCAAGAAAACATAACTTTCAGTTTAATTAAATTCGCGAATGCTTTTTTTAAACAAAATATGCATTACTCCGTTGTATGGTTATTATTGATGAAGGTCCCACAAGCTTTGTCCAACGACGCAATGAAACCCGGATCTCCTTTGAAAGCAGTCGATACTAAATTCCAATACTTTTGATATACACCTAAAAGAATTAAAATTAATAAAATTAATTAATTTACACATCAATTAAATGATAAGTTAAGCACAATAGAATTTAATTAATAAATGAATAGGTATACCCAGAATAGTGGTAACATAAAGTTTTGGATCGTTAGAAGCTACGTCCCCAATTAATCTCACTGCAACCGTTCCTTCGTTCGTGATATGAGTCTGCAAACTTTCTTTCATCACTCCCAACGAATTATCCAAGCGGGACACAAGGCTATAAATACGACTTAGGTTTTCCAATTTTTCAGAGTCTGTCTGTAAAAGTTTCGGAAACTCCGCATGAAGTAAATCCAGATGCTTTCTAATTAAAACCTACAAATTGAAAAAAGGAAATAGAAAAATACTATCTAATTTACCTATTAGAAAATTATTCATCGGATAAAAAATTATTTTACTTACAGAATCGCAGGTCTTCATTAGTCTATCTAATGTACTCAAATGCAAATATAGTTCGACTCTTGCTTGCTCTTCAGCGATTCTACTTTCAGCCTACAAAAATTTACAAAGTTTTAACTATTGAATAGTGATGGTTTATTTAATTTTTTATCAGCATTAAAACAAGTAATTTCGATTCACCTTTAACATGTAATCAACGACAGTGTTAGTACTTAGGAATGAACTAGATTCCGAAGTGTAAAAATTATCAGTCGCTTCGAGGAAATCCTTTTCAAATTTTGTTTTATAAGTTCCAAGGGGGTGTGAAGGATTTCCGACTTGTCCTGGTCCGTTAGTGGTGACAGCATTAGCATCTTGAGGCTCAGCTCCCAACTCCACATAGGAAGAGATAGTTCCTTTGACCAACCCAGTATTGATTTTCTCACCTGACCTGTCCTTTTGAATCAGGGTCAGCAAAGTGTCAGTTAGCTGGAAAACAAAAATGCGAAAATGAATTACATTTGTAAATGGTTAAATTACTAACGATAATAAATTATTGTTTATATTTATTACTCTCGTGTTCATAGTATGGAAAACTGTAAGTTTCCAGGTATCCAGACAGAGTTGGTAAATTTGGTAAATATGATCTTTGCCTTCGTCACATTCTCTACGCACCCAGTGTCTAAAATTGTACAAATTAAACGGAGAAAATGAAAACTGTCAAAACAAGTATATTGTAAATATGTATTACATGTAAATATAGTTACCGATTCAGATATTGACAAAAACCGTTGACAACTTTCGAGCTGAAAGTGTAGTGGGTCCATTCCGTATGATAAGACAATAACAGATCTTCGCCCATTTTGTCTTTAAGATTGGTCACCATCTCCTCCAAATACTGCCGCAAAAAAAGTTTGATACGATTGTAGAGGTCGTGACCAACAAATGCAGAGCCATTGTACGAAGACGCTTCTGAAGGAGTTCCAGATCTTCGGCGTTGACCCCTCGTTCCCCGATTTCTTGCGTTATTGGCACCCGCATTTCCTTCCATTGTGCTGCTCCGTGTGCAATAATTGTAAACGTGTCTGAGGAATGCAAACCATTGTTAGGCTTTTAATAAATTAATGTATAATCAAGTTAGGGTATTATATAATTACAATTAGTTGATATAATTACGTATAAAGTTCCATGAAGCGCTGGGTGGTCATTGCCCTTTGATTATAGACGTCTTTGATACCAATACTCAATTCGTGCCATATTGCATCGATATCCATTTGGGGATTTGGAGGAGCCACGTCATCAGGGGCAGTTGCCATTTTCATATACCAATCTACGTAAGAAATTTATCTCCAGCCAGGATATATGTTAATATACCGAATTCCTTAAATAAAATAAATGTTTTTGACACTAAATCCCGGACTTTCAAACTAGCGATCTGCTTTTAGAGTTTTATGAATTGTGAAAGTGATGAATTGAGATTGACAAAAATTATATCAAAGGAGAGAGGATGGCTGTACAACATTGGAAAAGTAGGGAAAATGAAAACATCGAAAATAAATGTAAATATTTTCTACCTTGCACGAATATCCTAAGCAACAAAACA
>JAAAYG020018433.1:0-19694 GCA_009936455.2 Tomocerus minor
TTGGCAGTCCAGGACACAGAACGAACAGCTGTGTTTGTTTACTATCTTTACTTTCCTTACTATTCCTGTAAAATTGTTGTAGTTCGTTTGTATTATTCATAGATTCCACTAGTTGGTACTGGCAATCCTTAAGCTTTAGAACTTTTTTACTTTGTTTTTGATTCCCAAGAGTTTCCCCGTTCTAACTGACCCTATTCGACAGACTATAACGTCAATTATCACAATCTAGTCTCCTCCCATATGCAATTTTAAAATTGGATTTTCTTGGGCCAGGGCGCATTTGGGCACCTAGAGTTAACGGATTGTGATAATTGACGTTTTTATTTGTTATCTGTCGAATAGGGTAAATTAGAACGGGGAAACTCGTGGGAATCAAAACCAATGTAAAAAAAAGTGTAACGCTTAGCTAGCCTATAGTGGGTTGCTCTGATTAGCAATTTTTAAGTATTAAATCTCAACAAATAACGGTTGTACTTGACTCCACCCATTATTATAAGAATTTTAATTACCTAAGGGCGTCCAGGACGGGCAGGAGGTTGAGTAACGCAGTGTCGCTAGGGTCGGAGAACCATGACTTTATCGGCATTGCGTTTGCTATCATCAAAATTGCATCCTCATTAGTTTAAGCTACGTTATCATTAATTTTAACTAATTTTTCATTCGTTTTAATCAAGTATAGAAATATATTTAGGGAGTTTGTGGTCAAATTACCCGGATAAGAGCGATAAGCGCCCGGAGAATTATCAAGAATGAAAATGGAGCTGAGATCATGAGAAATGTTACTCAGGTCCTTTGTGTATGAACCCATTTCAAGGGTACAGTGTTGGCGGTAGTAGCGCGTTTCTAGAATCCTCCTGTCGTTGTCTAATTTGTCAGCCACTCCTAAAAAATACAAATTTCAGGAAATTAACAATTATTTCAACTTCATTTTTTCCATTTGTCATTAACCAAATTAATTGGGCTAGTTATTAGAATTTAACAATAATAAATAGAAAATATTTTTGGTTGTGAGCACTTTGTGTGTAAAGATCAAAGGGGCAGCCTGAAAAGATAAATTAATACAAGATCGATACACTGTCAACTGTATATATAGCTAGACTATATTATCTAAAAATAAATAGAGCATGTACAGACAGAAATCAATCCGTATGCTATTATTGACTTTGACTGTGGGCCAGACAGACTTCCATACTTCCATCGTCCTAATGACCATCCTCCCAGATAAGATAAGCCACTGTAGAACAGTCACAAAAAGGAATTATCTAAATAGCTATTTCCTTTTAAATAAAACCAACTGACTTGATATTATCTATACAAACAACTACAATTTTTATTATTGACGACTTTAAATAGGAATTGGCGTTCAATATAATATAATCTAATGATTCATCATCAATCAAGTTAGAAAATATTTAGTTGTTGTTAGCATACATAACAATTAGCTTTATAACAAACTAGAGAGAAAAAAATGGAATTCATGGGTTAAAGCCATCATTGATCATTGTTGCGAATGCTGTTAAATTATATCTAAAATTTTCATATTTCTCTAGAGGGGTTACAAATTTCAAAATTCCCCAGAATTTAGAGATGATTCGGGGGTTCGCTGACTGAACTCCATATAATATATGTATATATTGCATATTATTAGTACATACATACAATATACATAAAGGTAGGAATGTTTTGTGGTGTAGATATTAATTTGAATGATTTTAGGTTATAAAGTTAGCCATAATTGGCGCAAAGCAAGTAAATTTTGCTATTTTAACGTTAAAATGAATGACAAATGAATAATTTCGCGCAATGCGCAATAAATTTTCCGTGTTTTTTTTTTACTTATTTTTCAAAGTAACGTCTGGTTTTGCAGGCCAGAGGGTCCATTTTTTAGGAGGGGTGCACCTCAAGCCCTTCGTGCAGGAGACATTGGACCTATAGTGGTCATACCCCATTGTTTCGATATAGTAGACAATGTAATAGGGGCAATTAACCTGTACTTAATAAGTTAAATCCCAACTAAAAGATAATAATTTGGGTTAACATACTCTGTATAAAAACTCGTTAGGCTGAATTGCCGCAATTCAATAGAAAAATTACACACTTCATTGAACATGGGAAATTAACAACGTAATTGTGTGAGTTGAGATAATAAAAATATAAACAGATGTGTCTTAACAATAGCTACTCCTACTCTGACTATTAGCCTTGAATGTTTATCTTTTTTATCGGGGCATTAATTGCTAATACCGCCCACTTGTGAAATGGATGTAAGTGACGATAAATTGAGGAAAATGATGCTACCTGCTCCGTAGATCTCCATAGAGGCAGTGAAGACAACGAGTTCGTACCATTGGGAGACCTAGAAGAATTTAAAATGAGCATTAATATTAAAAAATGTCGTTGGAAGAAATGCCATCCAAAAAATGTCATAAAAAAGTAAAAATTATGAAAAACTTACAACATCGAGGAAGTAATCGACGTGCGGCCGCTTGTGCACGAAAAACCTAACTGGGTGACGTTCTATCGTCACTTTTAAAACAAAATCGGGCGGTGTGCCCGGCTTTACAGTTTGTCTGTAAAATAGAAAGAGAATATGCTTTAGTTTAGTTATGCCTTAATTTCCTGCTATAAAATGATGTTAGATATTTCACGTGATCATTATGATTGACAAAAAAGGGAAAATAATTACGAGATTTCCGTAGTGCTTTAAAAAATTTATAAAATTCACGTAATGTTTAAAAATATCATTGGATATAATGGTTAATTGAGAAAAATGGGAAATAGAGCAGAGTTAATTAAGGACTGACCTCTGTACACCGTCATGATGAGAGTGAATGAGCGTTTCGTCGAGATCTAAAACGAGAACTTTTCTGCGTACTAGACTAAGTCTGTGCTTACTTAGTGGGGATAGTGGCACTGACTCGTACTTTATCGTCTGATGTTGTAGGAGCTAATTGACATTCAAAAGAAAGACACATTTAATTACAACAAATGCAACTACAGAGTGTGATTAATTAGTATTTTTAGTATAGTAGTGTTTTTTGCTATAGAAAATAGAGAAAACGACAAAAAAAGGATGATTCACGGAGAGTAGCGAACATCACAAGCCAAAAATAAAAGAAAAACAACACAAGTGTACTAATTGGACTAATGTGCTAATATTGACTAAGTCACTACAATAATTTTCGTTGAAATAGTTAATTTAAATGCACGTGAATAGAATAAACGTGTTTTCTAAGGAAGGAATGATGCTCTTAAATTATTATTAACATTAAAAACCGTTTTGGGGGAAAGATATTGTTCAGAGTTTTTCCCGCTGTTCAAAAGAAAGCTGAGTTGAGCATTAGAAAAATATTATGAATGATGACATGACAGTTTTGATTAGATTTCCAGTTTTTCTGCCATGTCACTCGTCACTCACATCGCATCATACTGAATGAGATGTCAACAATTTTAAATTCTTGCCTTTTTTTCTAAAATCGGAAATGTCTCATCAAACAACAAGTTAAGTCTGTCAAACTAAAAGTCAAAAAAACCAATAATATCATTAGTTAATTTTTGGATCTTAGTTTAGGATTTTTTCCCGGCCTAATTTATATTATTGATATGAAATATGATGTTGTAAATATGAATGGATGGATATTTATACGAGCTAAATATTCAATAGAATTTGTAAGATAGAGAAATTGATGAGTGGAAAAATATGCCGAGTGTTTGGGGAAGAGAAAAAATTCGACTTACCTTTCGCCCATTTTTCTTAAAAAAATAATTGAAACAATTCCAAATTTTATTCAAAAAAAGGATGACCCCTCTGAGGACCCCAAACTCCAGCAGGCTTTTCCACATGATTACTATAAATATAACATTTAATTTTGAATCTGTAGGCATATTACTAATGTATACATATCAGAATATAGTGCAGTATAAGGAAGATCGGATTAGAGATGAGGAAGATCGGCGGAGAGAGGCCGCTGCGCCTCTCCAGTTTGCACTTACCACTCGTCTATCTCCCTACTACCCAATAAGAAAATCGATAGTACTAGTCACTTGTCTCAAAATGAGTGTGAATAAAAGTTCATCGAGTAATTCGGGTCAGGTCAACAATGGACAACCTCCACAGGCACCCGCACCCGGGTTTTATACCGTCGAAGTGGGCGATACACGATTTACCATACTCAAACGCTATCATAATTTAAAACCAATCGGATCCGGGGCGCAGGGCATTGTTTGGTAACTTTTGTCAATTTATGTCAAAATTTAATTTCGCCGTCTATTATCATTCCCCTCTCAAAGTCTATTGCCACTCACAATTTTCCTGTCAGTTTTTCTAAACACTCAATTCTCAATCAGCTGTTTCTGTTGTTTTTCTATTTTCCACTCAAAATACATTAGTTCGTGACAGACAGTCAAGTCACCACAGCCAAAAGTCACAGTCACTTACGCAGTGCACCAAATTATATCTAATTTCCATAATTACTATTCAAAACCAGATGGGAATGCAAATAGAATAGCGGCAATTCAACTATAATTCAATTAACGTTGTAATCTTTGCTTTTTTGTCAATTGCAGTTCAGCTTATGACAGCTGTACCGGTTGTAGTGTCGCAATTAAAAAATTGTCACGACCCTTCCAAAATGTCACGCATGCCAAAAGGGCTTACAGGGAATTTAAACTCATGAAGCTCGTCAACCATAAAAATGTAAGTAATTATTCAGAAAATTACACTTCTTTACGTTAAGATTTATTTTTAGAAAAGTCAACTAATGCTGAGTGTGTAGATAATAGGGCTGCTAAATGCCTTCACACCTCAGAAATCATTGGAGGAATTCCAGGACGTTTATTTAGTGATGGAACTCATGGACGCTAATTTAGGACAAGTCATCAATATGGACTTGGATCACGAACGGATGAGTTATTTACTCTACCAGATGCTTTGTGGTATTAAACATCTACACTCCGCAGGAATCATCCATAGGTACATATCAATTACCTAATACTTAAATTTTTTAGTGTTTTTGACGAATTAACTGATAATTAAATCATAAATATTGACTACATTATTTTAATGATGTATAAACTGTCATTTGTTCTTGCTATACAAGTCATTATCCATTTTTCTTTGTAGAGACCTAAAACCGTCGAACATTGTTGTGAAGTCGGACTGTACATTGAAGATACTCGACTTTGGCCTAGCACGAACCGCTGGGACAACCTTTATGATGACACCGTACGTCGTCACAAGGTAAAAAATAATTATATTATCCTAAAAATGTTATATATTGATAATTTTTGGTCAGTTCATTTAGTAGGATTAGAATAAAATTATGTATTTTATATTATGCGACAGACTGCGTAAGTTAATTTAATCTCGAGTATTTATTTAAAGTTTTTAAATTCAAAATATTCCCATCCTCTACTCAAATCTCTTCAATAATAATAATTGTTCAACGAATACTCAATCTAAATTCTGTTTTCAAGCGTTGTTTTATTTTAACACTTTTGTTTGTGATCATTGCGACGATTTTTTAAATGTGATTTTTCTACGAACTTGTGACGATGTTTTGTAAATGTGTTTTGAATATGATATTTTTAAAATATTTTTGTTTGTGATGATTTATTGAACATTTTTTGTCTAAGATGATTTTTTTCTAAATTTTTATTCTTGATTAATTAATTTATGTGCAGGTACTACAGAGCACCAGAAGTGATTCTGGGAATGGGCTACAAAGAAAATGTAGACATTTGGTCAGTAGGTTGTATAATGGGCGAGATGATTCGAGGTGGTGTACTCTTCCCAGGCACAGATCATATCGACCAGTGGAATAAAATCATCGAACAGTTGGGTAATAGTTACGGACATTATACTGTGAAATGTTTTGTTTCGTTTTTATTTAAATTAAAATGTAAAACTGGAGTAATTAATGGTGTGATTTTTTTGTTGATGATATAGGAACTCCTAATCCGGAATTCATGAGAAGACTACAACCGACTGTTAGGAACTACGTGGAAAATCGTCCTCGCCATCCCGGTTACTCTTTTGAAAGACTTTTTCCAGATGTTCTCTTTCCTTCGGACTCCAGTGAACATTCCAGGCTCAAAGGTACGACGAATGGTAACAAATAAATCAATTTAATTGCTTTAATAAATTATATTTATAATTTTTGTAGATTTTTTTGGTTTGGATTTTTAGATTGTATTTTAAATGTGAATGTAATTTTTGTTGATTGCAGCAAGCCAAGCCAGGGACCTCCTGTCTCGTATGCTGGTAATTGACCCGGAAAGAAGAATTTCCGTCGATGAGGCTCTACTGCATCCCTACATTAACGTTTGGTACGACGAGTCAGAAGTGAACGCTGTGAGTCCCCTACAAGTTTATGAATTCATTATTTTCAAATTGAGGAACATGTAATAGTTCAGACGTATAATAAGCACAGCCCATTGTTTTAAAGCCTGCCCCCGGCCCCTACGACCACACGGTGGACGAGAGGGAACATACAGTGGACCAATGGAAAGATCTGATCTACTCAGAGGTCATGGAGTACGAGTTGTCACACCAAAACGAAGGCAGGAATCAATAAAATTAGTCATTAAATTAAATATTATCTATTATTTTTTCCCTTTCATTCAATTTTCATTTCATGTTTTGAGTGAGCATGGCATTCATTAAGATAATACCAACAATTGTTAGACGAAAAAAAATTCCATAAGTCGATAAAAATCAATCAATAATCATTCGTATTAAAAACCATAAAACATTTTTTATTTAAAAAAAAACTCCTTGCAAAGAAAATAACACATATCTTCCATAAATAATAATAAAGTACCGTGACATTTACTACTAATTAATTTTAAATATAGACTTATAATATTATTAAGTCTTCAATAGCCTCATAAAAACATTTTTATGCAACAATAATTTAATTTAATGACTACATTATCATCCATATACACAAAAAATGATTTGCAACAATCCGGCATAAAATTATCATCACGCATTCATCTCTAATCTAAATTAATTATCAAACAGAAGGCGAAAACCAATCTCCGGTCACGATAATCCAAGAAAACGAATACGCTTTTAGGTTTCTTGGGCGGGCATTTTCTCAGAGATTGAAAAATCTCAACGCTGCTGGTGGCAAAATCTTTTTTTGAGTTGTCTTTGACGCGATTTACCATTTCTTATTATTATTTTCCGGTTTTAGCCTATATTTTTAATTGCAAAAATGAAATGGAGTTTTTCCAGACGAGACTCAAGGACTCAATGATTTTTCCACCTGCTATAAACTCATAATAATTAATCCTTCCCACTTCCAACCCCAATGCAAACTAGACTACATGTTTATAACCTTTAAATTCACACGTAATGATACTTTTGGTTGTAATAATTGCAAAGCAGACATGCAATGGCTATCATGAGGAAAAAAGGTTGTCTGGCCTGGAGCACGCTCAACTCATTCAAGCGCAAGATATTTTTCTAAGATAACATCTGCAATTTATTTTAGGATCACCCACTACCCAGTACATAAAGGATCTTTTTAATTCATGCAGGAAGCTGCACTTGGCAGAAAACAATGGAAAATGTGCATTTGATGGAGGATTTCAGTGAAAATGATGGTTAGTGTGCATAAATTGTGACGTAATGGTGGGCGTTGTAAAATACAAAATTGACAGACATGAACATTGAACATGACGATGGTGGTGCGGTGCCGTACAACGGATTGAGCGATAAAATCGTGCGTGATGTTCTGTTGATACCTCTCCTCCTATGTATTATGTCTATGTCTAATGTCTGTGTGTGAGCAAAGAATAATTTTTGCATTTGGGAATGTACTTGCCCGGACAGAAGAAGAGCTGTTTACATTTACATTTAGATTAGCAGCGTTGGGGAAAGCATTCAAGTCTAAAAAGCAGAATGCTTGTCGCCATACAAATACACAAAGAATAGGCAGAATGATAAACTGGAGCAGAGGACGCCAAGGATGTTCATGTCGTGAAGAAAGATCCCCATGCTTCACATGCTACAAAAGAACAGAAAACCTACATAATGATAAACCCTTGTAGACGGAATAGGAAAGAAGCGGCGGAGGACCTATTTCCTGCGACTTGGGTTGGCTCTTAGTTTAAATAAGTAAACAGAAAAATATGGCATAGGTATTGTTGATGATATAAAAATTTTCCATCCCCAGAACGGGAATGGATAGACGGAGCAATCCTATTTTTTAATGGGATTGTCGGATATACCCCTAGAACATATCTTGAAAGTTTGACGTCAGTATCTTAATCCGTTTTTGAGTCATCGTGTAAACGGAGAAACGTACGTACGTACGGACAGACAGACAAAAGGAAGCTATAAAGAAGCGATGCCGCTTCTTAATAAAACTGGATTGGAGACTTAGTTAATGTATTGTATTAATGTATTGTATTGCATTATTTTATGTGATTAACTGTAATTGGATATTTTATTAAAAGTCAAGAAGCGGTTTCATACAACAACCACAAGCCATATATTCCCATTCTCCACCCAATTTTGATAGGCAGATAAGAAAGGTGGGAATCGCGCTGGGAAGTGGGAAATTGAGAGATATAACGTGACTTTCCAATTTCCCAGTGGAAAAAATAGAATAAATTGGGCAGATAATTTTAAAACGTCAAAAATCACGTGATACTTAAATGCTCTATTCCCGCGGATTTTTAGATTTTAAAGGTGGGCTCATGACAAGAAAGGGCCAGGGAATCTACCACTGCTGTCAGGCCGTTGCCCATCTGAATTTTTGGTGAGCGGAGTGAAAAAGCGATCGATCGCCAGTTCAGTAACTCGTCTATTTATAATTTCTATCTTGAAGTATCTAATTCTTATTTTCGAATTTTAGTAGGGTGCCTATTACGTCATCCTTAAAAATATTTTAAAATATTCCTAAAATGTTTTAAAAATCCCTAAAAAGGGATTTTCATATTTTATCCTTCAAAGCAAGTTCCCACTTAACCAATTTGAACATTACCGTAATCAGTAATCTTATGAAAGAATCAGAAGCATCAGTCAGGGTTATATCCTGCAATACCATCTTAAAATGCTCTTTTGAGCACATTTCTGATAAATGGTTTTTCGCAGATGTGTCTAAAAACGTTTTTAGAATGAGGATCCTGGAGTTGTTGCTGAAGATGCCTGTGCTTTGCGCTGTGTAAAAGGAGCCAGGAGGAGGAAAGCCAGCATAGGATCATCACGAAATCAATTCATCAGCAGGGAAGTGAGAGTTGTTGTAAAGGAAGTGTGTGTTTGAATTTAGCGGGGCAGGAGTCAAGTGAGTTGCAGATGTCTCCTAGCAACAAAAAGACTTCCAAAAAACCAACCTCTGTTCTGTTGTGCTGTGTGTTGAGTGTGTATGGTGGAAGAGGATAGAGAAGTGGAGATCGAGAAGAAGAGAGTAGTGGAAGTGGCAAGTGCAGGGCAGAGTGGCCGAAGAAGAAGAAGAAGTCGAAGGAATCAGCTTGAGTAGTCGCAGCGACCGAGTGTCCGTCTGCAGGTCGAGAGCTGCACTCCAATGCCCAGAAGAAAGTCACCCGTGACTGGTGACCCTCCGACGACCACGAATACTACAGAGAGGTCAAAAAGCCTCACACACATTTGTAATCTCTTCATCAATGAAATGAGCTCGACGTTGAAGGGGCTCGTTTCCAAGAAGAGGCGACGATACAAACAAGATGGTTTCGATCTCGACCTTTCGTGTAATCACATCCTTTGTTTATATTTACTCTTTTTCAACAGTCCTCCCCCAGTCACCCCAAAAACACTCCCGACTACTCCCTTGTCATTCCTGCCCTTCGGGATTCTTAACTGACGATAGTTTGCCCCCATTGTCTTCACAAATCCCTTCCAAATACAAAATATATATTCTCAGTGATATTTTCGAAGGATTTTTTCGAAAGTTCTCTTTTTTTTTACTAATTCCAGATATTTGCGAGAACGTGATAGCCATGGGATTTCCCGGTGAAAAAATAGAAGGTCTTTATCGCAATAATATTGACGATGTCAATAAATTCCTTGAAACTAAACATCCCGGTCGCTATAAAATTTACAATCTTTGTTCCGGTACGTCCTTTTAATTGATTTTCCTCTGTGTAACAGCTGATTTTTTTTGCTCCTTTAGTTTACTATTAATTAATTCATCAGATTTTCTAGCCTTACTTGTTAAGTGATTCTTAAAATCGCCCATTATTATCAAGTGGATAACAAGATAACTAAAAGGTCTTCATCAATGTTATTATTTATCAAAATAGAACGCAGCTATAATCCGGAAAAGTTCAAAAGCGGCCAAGTGGCCTACTACCCCTTTAATGACCATAATCCTCCGAGTCTCGATAAAATCCCGCAATTTTGTTGTGATATCGACACATGGCTGCGACTTCACCCTGACAATGTCGCCGCTGTCCACTGCAAAGCGGGAAAGGTACAGAAAAAAACTTTTCCAGCAATTCTAAAAACATTTTTTTTAAAGATATTTTACAGATTTTAATTCGGAATTGTCATTGTTTTAGGGTCGGACAGGTTTGATGATCTGTTGCTATTTACTGCATAGTGGAATCGTATCGACAGCGCAGGATGCTCTAAGCTATTACGCTACGAAGCGGACACACGACCGCAAAGGGGTTACTATTCCCAGTCAGCAGCGCTATGTTAACTACTACCAGTCAATTCTTCATAATAAAATGACCCTTTCTCTTAGGTAAACTTTTTAAATCCAATTAACTCTCTTAAATGACAAGAAAACTATTTATTCGCCACCTATTATTAATTAGGTCAAAGTCAAAACGTTGGGATTTACAATTTTCTCTATTTTCTTTCTACTTTCTTTTTTGGACCCTTAGTGGATCCCGTCGGTTTGTTTTCCTCTTTTCCCTTCTAAAGTGCCGTTTGTCAACAATCGTGTACACATATTAAATCTTAATTTTCTCCTTTATTTATGACTTTGAAGCTTCGTAGAGCTATGACCTTGTAATAACCTTCAAGTTTAATTCTAAGGAATTTATACTATACTAGCATCGAAGAATATTACTTAATGAACATTGAATTGTAATTATGATGATTTAGATATTTAGCGAAATAGTTGCACAAAACTTAAATTCTGATGAAATATTTTGTTACAGACCCCTGAAATTGATGGAGGTAATAGTGGAAGGGACGATTAGCGTAAATTACGGGACGCAGTTGCAATTAAATGTGTATAGCGGCAGCAGTGGCTATCACACCGGCTGTCTTGAATACAACAACAGACATAACAAAAAAATGAATAAATTCATTGTACAGATTTTTGGAAGGTGTCAAGAAGGAGGTCAGCAGCTTCTCCTCTTTCTCATTCATTATATTCCTAATTCGTAATGTAAATTATAGTAATGGGAGGATATTTGGATTTAAATCAATTTTCTTTTCTAAATGATTTCAGATTGTGACTGCGCAGGCGTGAGTGTCCAGGGGGACGTGAGATTTGAATTGTACAGTAAAAATATTATTAAACGAGAAAAACTTTGTCACTTTTGGTTCAACACGTTTTTCGTCCAAGAAAAACGAATTGATGATGTCGTCCAAGGCTCGGACGCTAACATTCATCTCAGGTATTTATAATACACTCAATTTCAGGCATTATATTATAATAATAATTAAGACAGCTATAGTTAAGATTTGTTCAGGCGGCTCTTAGGATTGGAAATATGCTAATTTCTTAAAAAGCTCTGAGTTACCTCTGCGTAGAATAAACGAATTCTAAATGGTTGTCAATTATAAGGAGCAAGCTATTTTTGCAGAATATTGTTTTTAGTTTTAATGATCATGTATTTGTATTTTTATTATTCCCCCATGAACTTGAATGCCACATTGAAACATTAAAGTTTTAGATTTAGTGGTAATATTTGCATAGTTTTCGAATTTTACTGAAAGTCGATCTAAGGCAAGCGAATTGTGAGAACATAGGAACAACATAATGCCGGGCAATTAATATTGTTCAGGGGCTTGTGGGTGATTCTAACGTGCACTTAGACACTTGATATGTGATTCTGTCTCCCCCCCAAAAAAATGTGTGGTTTGAGATTAATTGTTTTATTTGTCCAGGTTTAGTTAGACACCTTTTTGGGTTTTTTGGCAGAGTGGGTTAGGAATTCTAAGCGTTGGCTTAGACTGAAGCACTCAAAAATAATGCCTTTAGAAGAGAAACAAATTAGAATACTTAAAACATGAGCTTTAATGGATTTTTTTTTATACGACTATTAAATATCTGCAGCATCTAGAGACAGAAATTAGTTCTCTAATAGCATTTGAATTTAGAGTTACTCAAAAATTTCAATCCTAGAAATGTACTGTATATTTTAATATGACAGACAGACATGTTATATTAGGACAGACATACAAAATCTTCCAGTTCTGAGATGTAGGGCCTTGAAGAGACTTTTTATTGCAAAGTAATAAGTAAATAAAAATTTCTACTCCCCGCCAGACTCGTGTCGTCGGCTTTAGGGAAATTTAATTTTCAATAAAGGGATTAGAATCGAAGAAAAAATACAAACGACTGAATTTTTTACATCCCAAAAAATATTAAAATTATCAATTAAGCCAATGGTTAATCAGTAGTCAGTGTTATTATTTATTACTGAAAGCAATTGGATACTACGCTGTAAGAAAATTGCGATAGGTTTATCTATGGCTAGTCTGGCCTGTGCCTAGTGTGTCGATTTTTAATAGAGTAAGCACTCTACTGACTCTATATTCTTCATTGTAAGCTGAATGAATTGAACTGACGATAAGAGTTTTAAGGCCGAATTAATAGCTCAAATTGTACTTCGACATTTACTCCATTGCAATATTGCGGTCATCCATAAATATATTAAAAGTGAGTGCTTTTATACAGGCCAAAAAGTTAGACTTTACACAAATCGTGACTTGATAGGCCGAGTGAACTTTTTATGTCATTCGGCATTCGCTTTAATTTGGCATAGCAAAATACTTGAGAAAAACTCCCCGTCAATCACTACTACAAAATGCGCTAACCATTTTTTTGTCATTTTGGTATTTTCAACTAAACAACTGGTTTAATAATATCATAGATAAATTTAAAACGTTCAATTTCCATTTAAATGACAGACAAGAGTTAATTTTTCCCCAATAAGCATAATAGCATTTGTCTTTTTCTATTTCTTATACTAATAATTATTTAAAATATTTTCAATAGTTGTAATTAAGCATAGCATTATTATATTGAAATAAGGCTCCGAATATTTTCCCGCATTCCCTCATTAGTTAAACGTCTATTTTGCAATCCCTTAGTTGACTTTTATTTTTTAGCCCTCTCACTATTTCAAAAATGAAAATTATTTTTAATATCATTAGCTAATCCGTGTCTAATCCCTTCAAATGCAAAATTTAAAATGAAAAATATCTTTCTCTAGTGCTGTTACTATTTAGATGCGTACATATTAATTGTCATTTACTTTACTGACTTATAGCAATCAAGGTTTTTTGGCGGAAATTGTAGTAGAAAAGGAGATTGTATAAATAACAGTGTCTTAAAAGTTATTACAAAGGAGTAGTAAAGGAACATAATGACTTTGTATGACATTTTCACTATTTTTTCAGCATTGTACGGTTTGTCACAGAATTCCACATTGTAATACTACAAAGAACAACCTGTATTCTGCAATCTGCATAATAATCAGTGTCTGCTGCATTATCCTATGCTGCTGCATTAGAAGCAATGCTAATAGTTACTCAAAGCTCAGAAGTTGGGGAGCCTAAGTAACTGATAGCTAAATGCAGTGGAAATACAAGACAGAGTATTGTGTTAGCAATAAATATTTAGGTAGATAACTGTTAGTTTAGTGCATGGGCAACTTTGTTGTTTAAGTTCTAAATTAATTCATCTGTCTGTTAAGTCGGGATTTCCCCAGAAGCTGCCCAACAACTTTTTAGTCAGCTAAGATTTTTCAGCAGAATATCAATTCAGGATTAACTAACGTTTAATGATATGCTAGCACACTAAAAAACACATTCGTGGATTCTCCTTCGTCTATACGTTTAACTTGATAGGAAAAACTATTTTATTACCTATCTCTGTATTAATTAGGCTTAGAGCCTTCTTTTTCTAACTAATAACTAGTAATAAGTAAGATAAAAGGAAGGAGGTGTATTGACAGTTGAAACTTTAGCCTGTATAAATCCAGATAAAAGTTGTAAGTAGGTGGAGGAAGGTGTTGGTTCATGTTTCAGGTTAGGTTTACGAATATTTTTTCCTCGTTTGTAAAAGGATTTAATGGCACAATATTCCTTAATGAGTTTTAGAGGACAAAAACTAAGAAAATGATTAATGATATGTCTATAGCCTCTTTTACTCATAATATTTAATTAAAAGTAACTAGAGATGAAATGGAAAATGATGATTGACTTACTTTTCAGAATGACGATGGAATGCGAAAACGACAAAAACCGAGTAGCAGCTCTTTCGCCCTCACCTGTGGCGACGGCAGCCGGTAAGAGCCTCCAGAAGAATTTGATGGACAGAACGATGAGTTGTCCGCCGCCAGCGGACACGCAGCGACCGCCCATTCCTCAACAATGGCGCTGTTCACAAAGCAGGTAAATACTCAGCCGCTCTTTTTTCAGTTGTTTTTAGTTTTCTCGGAATGGTGCGCGCAGGCGCAAAGAGAGTTTGTAGTCAGTCAGCATATTATAACGTGGTCGCTGGTTTTAAATCCCGCTGGGATTTATTTGTTGCAAGAAAATGAACTTTGCAGGAAATAGCTCCGCCCCATTTTACAAGTTGATTTCTAAGGAGTTCAAAAAATAGTTTTTACTAATTGAAAAATAATTATTTTCAAATCCACGAATACGCTCAATGTCAATTTGATAAGAAAAATGTTTGTTGACAATGTTTTGAATTGTGTGCTTTTTTTGTTGATGTGACAGAGCTCCACTGGCCATGACCCCTGCGCCCCAAAAAGTGCTGACTCTGAAGAAGGGGGAAATGGACAAAGCGCATAAGGACAAATTGCACAAGATCTTTTCGCCGAATTTCCAACTTCACCTCATCTTCCAAGAAGATAAGAAAATGAAGATTCGGTCTAACTCTTTGGATCCCCCGGGGGGCAACAACAGTAATTCGAGGATTTCCACAGATTCTTCTGACGAGGACGACGAGGACGATGAGGCTCTCAGTAGTAGTAGTGAGGAATTTTCATAGTACAAATTTTTATTTATGTTTTTTTAAATAGGGTTTTCAGAAAATAAATGTTTTTTGTTTTAAAATGTCCACTGACCTCACACCTAAAAACTCTGTGTTTTCTCTCCTTATTTTCTCTCACACTCGTTCTCAGTTACTCAGTTCCATTTTATGTTGTTTATTGGAATGTGTCCGTTTGTATTTAAATAGCCATGGATATCCTTCTTCACTCACACTCATCAGTACTCATCATCACACAGTTTTATTAGTGATTATTAATTCTAAATTCTAGAATATGTTTTCTCTTTCATGTCATGTCATGTCTCAGCTCAGATTACTGATAAAATAACAAGAAAACTCATCTTCTCTCTTTCTCTCATCGCTCAATTTGAATAATTATCATTCTTTCTCTTCTTTCCACAACATGTTAGACATCTCAAGGGTAGCAAATTGGTTTCAATGCCAAATTATGCCATGAAATCTTTTTAAAGAAATAATTTTTCTTCCAAAAGCCATAGAGTAATTTTTAAGTTGTAAACGTGCTCCCATAAAATGACAGTTGTTGTTTTTATGCGTTTCTTGCTTATCGGGCAGCATTTATTGGTTCTTCAAAACTAATGAGCACTTATTTTGTCAAAAATCCCATTGTTTAGTTGATTTCTTAGCCAAAACGTATTTCTACGGAGTAATAAAAGATTTTAGTGGTTAAATAACAATTTCTAGGCTGAAAGTTGTCTAAGATGCTTAAAATTTTCCACAATTTGAAATGATGGTAGCTACTGTAAGCACTCAACTATAATATTGTTTATGTAAAATAATTATATTTTAAGAGTCCAATTAGTGTTCAAGGCTTTTAGTGTGAGTTTGAGATTTGCAAGGCTAAATCTAACTTTCTTCGGAACAATAACTGGAAACTGAATGGATGACGTTTATTGCATATAACTGGATGAAAAATGATAATATTTCTAAGAAACTCATAGAATTTAAGGGGAAAAGAAAGTTTGGTGGTTGTAATTGATACAGAAAATGTAGGATAATGACATGAATTCAGGGAAATATTGTTATTAGTCATATGAATGCATATGTATGAGTACATGTGTGTGGTGATTATTTATGTGATAATGATTCTATATTTAGGTTGTTTACATGGAATTATGCGCGTGAATCGAGCCGAGAAGCTTTTCTTTGCAAGAACAACAAGTTAAAAGGCTGTAATAGGATTATAATAGATAATTAATGGGCAATATTCATTTAGTGTGATCTAGGAGTGAGTTTTGGTGTTTGGTTGATGGTAGGACATAGGCAGGCAGGGACAGGTGCATCATCATAAGGAAAAGATTCAGCTGATTGGTGATCACACATATGAGAATGGACTCGCTCTGGCATATAATTATTATTATTGGGAATGAGTAAGTGGATGCTGTAAGTCGAACGCAGCAGTGGATGATGTCAAGTGAAGCAGCAGAGTGAAGATGCAATTAAACGAGATGAAAACTCGTCGTATGAAACTGACATGACACCATTAACTCCGTTTCGTGTCTCTCTCACGTTCTGATTTACTTGGATTCACTTGTACTGCTAATGGCTTAAGTAAAACGTTCAGCAATTGCCCTGCCCTACAACTAACGAAACAAGTGCAACTCTAATAACACCACAAACAATGACCAGATTATAACACAACAGCATTTTCTGCATTTATTACGCCTTGTTTACAAAGTTACTAACTACACTCCACTTCTTCATTATTAGTATAAAGCTTTACATAATGCAACTCGTCATGTCACTTTGCTATATCCATTGACTTTGATACTCCCTTTTTTCCTAATGGCACACTATACAAACTAAATACTAAATAGAGATCATAAGGGAAACAGGCTTGCTGCCACATAAATATTTCACCAAAGATTTGCGAAGATTTAAAATGCGCGCCAAGGAAAATTTCCGTTATTTTCACTTAATTATGACGGATTTAGACATTTAACCCTAAATCTCTGATATAATTTAACGGAAAATGGAAAATGAACGACAATATGCCCTTAGCTATGGTTATTTCACCGAAAATCTTACAATTTTTCCGTAAAAATCGAAAAAAGAAGGAATTCTTGACCTATATATCATGTTTTCACCACTCTTTTCCGTGGTTTTCCTTCAGAATTTTTACATCTGTAGCTGAAAGTTGACAATTTTAGTAATATTTTAGCGGAAATTTTTTCTGTTCTTGATGAAAAATAGAAAAGCAGAGAAAGTTTTACAAGTTTCAGGATAGGGACTGTCCCCAACCTCCGAGAAATGGGAAAGATTTCTAAATGCGTCTTTTTTATTTTCAGGAGAAAAGTTTTTCTCGGATTTTACATTATCTAAAGCCAAAGCCCTTGCAGTGGTTAAGAGGCTAATAAAAGAGTTGTTGTAATAATAAGACAAGAGATTGATTGATTTGTATATTGGGGAAGGGTTAATATTTGTCGGGGTGGAGTTCCCGAGTAAAATTGTATATATGATAATAGGGATGAATGGAGAGTTTGTTTGAAGCTCTTCTGGATTTTGTTAGCCGATATGTTAATAATAATATTATGGATGTGGAATGGAGGAATCGGTTGGGTTTGGGTTGTTTTGGTTGGATGGAGATTGACTTGTGAGTGTTTTGAGTATTTGAGTGTTGGAGAATGAAGTGGAACGGTACAATCAAGTGTATTGACTCAATAGTAAAGTGAGTAACGGCACATTGACACAGATTCAGAGGTGCCCACGGCACATTTCAATCGCCAACTCCGCCATGCAGCCAAGTCAAAGTCAAGTCAAAGTCAAGTCTTCTCTCCGTCGCGTCACCTCCTTCTTTTCTTGAAGGATTCACATCAGAAGCGAAGAAGAGAGTCAGAAAGAAGAAGAAGAAGAATATAAGAAGAGTCAAGACAGGAGGAGTAATAAGAGAACAGAGCTCGAAATAATATATACATATATTATATACATCTAATATATACATATCATTATTATTATAATCATAGTTTCTTCCTCATCAATCAAGACAGGGAGAAAAGGAGCTCGAAGAAATGAAGCATTGCATTGCACGCTCGCCCAACTCATTGTCAGTGTCAATTGAGTTTGGGATGCAATGGAAATGCAATGCTATGTCAATGCATTGTTCAACTTAATTGCCATTAAAGCAATATCTATCTAGAGAGAGACAGGAATCAAGAAAAGGGTGGAATTCAAAGACACTACACACTAGACACTACTCTCTTCTTCTTATAGATAGAACTGTTGATGTTGGTTGGGAAAAGAGAGGATTGAGTGTTGGACGTTTGAGTTGACTGTTGACGTCGATCGTAAAAGTTGCTCGTTTTATTGTTGACTGAAGATTGAAGATTGGGTGTTGAGGTGTTGCCTGTTTTTGTTTGGGTGATGTCGAACGTGGAGTGGCGACGCGAGGAATGTCCAACAATATCTGATCTGGTGCACGGTGCATAACCGAGATACATTGAACTGACGAACAACAGAGTACAGGATGCACTTCGCACAGGTGAGTGTTAACTCAAGTTCCTTTCTTTAGCACTTCGACGTCCTCTCCACAAAACTCACAGAGACAACTCCAACCACCACCAACAACCTCTTTTATTCTCTTCCGACAAACGACCTCCGATATTCACACCGACTTCTCCAACATTTAACACTACCTGCCTAAAACTCTCTCTCCCTCCGACTACTGACAACCGACTTACTTTTCTCTTTTACTCTTTTCACAAATAAACACTTTCTCCCGCAATCTTTTGACTTTCATTCATCTATCACCTCTTTACACTTTTCCGACGTTTTTCTCTCCTAATACTATCCAGAAGTTATTTTTTAACAACGAAAATCAAGTGAAAATCATTTTCTCGTTAACTTTTCCCAGGTTTTTACAGTCTCCGTCACTTCTGCACTTGTTATTCCAATCATACTACTGTCTACGCAAACATACTTTCAAAATGTACAAGCCATGGAAGATTACATGCTCACTTGCTCCAGACCTGTCAAGAAATCAAGGAGTTTCTTCAGCAAAGACGGCAAGGAGCCATGTGACTTTGCCAAAGGAGAATCTTGGTGCAATCTTCCTGGAGAAGGATATCCATGGTCAGACTCACACAAAAACCCTTTTGTTGTTAGTTTTCGCTTTTTTTTCTGACCCTCTCAGTTCGCCAAAATTATTCGACAGTATCTTTAATAAAATTAATGAAGAAAGGTCGTTCTTTGATCATTTTTCCGTTTCTGGAAGTCATTATATGTTGCTAAATACCTGAAGTTCACTGAAAAACAAAACTAAGTATCATTTGTAATAAAATTCATTTCTACATCTTCTTTCCAATGCAATATTGTTTCCATTCTAAATTGTTAGTTTAGGCAACTTGTCAATTTGGTCTTTCACGTTACAGTCTATTTATTATACTTATGACGAATATTTTGAAAATAATTAGTGATAATCGACTAGAAATCAAACAACGGGATCAACCGTCTAAAAGGAAAATT
>JAAAYG020018444.1:0-19691 GCA_009936455.2 Tomocerus minor
AGAGAAAATTGAAACAATTATGTATTCAAGGAAGAGAAAGAACTTTTCATTGTTTTATTAAATTTTAAGCTGGAGATAAAAGGAGTTGTGAAGCGTGGTCCCTGGCAAAGTTTTTGATACTCTACAGAATACAACGTAGTTTTAGTGATAGTCGCTTGTGTCTATATAGAAAAGAGCCAGATAGAAACGTTGGATGGTTGCTTCTCGCTTCCGTCTTCTGTCTCTAGTCTGTTTCGTAATTAATGTGGCGTTAACCTTATATTTTAGTTTGTGGTTAGTGATTGGGCAAAAGGAGCGAGGAGTCAAACCAATGCATGTGATGTGCGTCGATTAGTAAGTGAAAGTTAAATGTGGGGGAAGAGGAAGAATGAATAGGAAGGTGCCAAGGGAGTTCCTTCCTTCCTAACTCTTAATTAATAAATCACTAAAAGGACAGAATGCTAATGTTTAGTAATGAAGATATCAGGCCAGGCCTTGTCACCAGGTGTGTACGAAATTAAAAGGCATGACTCTCTCTCTCTCTACGTTTTTCTAATCGTTTTTCGAATGCTGGAAATTGAATTTGCTCTGTTTCTCTCTGTAAATTCAGTGTGCATTTTTGATTTGACATGAAAATTCTTTGATTGGTACGTGATTGCTATGATTATGATATATATAATTATATGGTAATGAAATGATGTGAGCCTGTTGAATAGAATGAAATGATTTAAATTTTTACTTTACGTGAGTTCTTGAAGCGTGTGTACTACCTATTTACGAACTCTGTTATTATCTGTATTAAGTGATAAAAATCTACAGCTTTAAATGGAAGTGTGTGTGTCTATGTTTATGTGGACATGTAAATATTAGAAACTCTCCGGTCGATATGTCTAGTTGGCAGTATGTGCATTGAGGATGCGCGCTTTTGCAATTTGCAACGCAATAAAGATACGTGATGGATAATGAATAGTTAAGTTTGTGCTTTCACTGCTTTCACCTTTTATTGTTAGCCTTTTGCCGGAATAACAACTTTTGTAGGAGCCATTTAATATTTCACAGATTAATTATTTAAGGCCTTTTTGTACTTTAGGTGGAAAGTGTGTGTGTGTAAATAATAGAAGTGCTGCTTTTAAATTTTAACCATCTTTCTCGTTCTATATACCTATCTAAATGTTGTTGGCTTAATATATAATCAACAAGAATAGCATTGTGTGAAAAGTATTTGTATTTACATTCTTGTAGCGATAAGGGAAGTCAATAGACGTATGAAAATGCATTCAATAGAGTTTATAAATACTTAGTGTGAATATACAAGAGAAAGAGAATTAAGGATGCGATGAGATGCTAACTTCGAATTTTGTTTGTTTGTTTTTTTCCATTTTTATGTACTATTTGTGTTATGGAATGCTGACACACGCTACTGCTGGATTGATGTCTCTCTGGAACGTAACGTGACGTACACGTTTGCTCTGAATAATACCATTCTTCATTTCTTCTTCCTTGACAATAAATGTGACTGACTGAACGTTTGAATTTGTAAATCAATTGATATCCATATCTCTATATTGTTTGATGATTGTGGCGGTGCTGTAATTTGCTCTCTTCAACTTTGTGAATGGAATTCCGCTTTTGACCTCTTTCTCTTGACTTGAATCTATTTTTTGGACTTTTGTATACCGATGACACCATTTTTAACCTGACACCCGTCCTGATGACTTGACACCCGAAATGTCCCTTCATTCTTCTCCTCCTCCTCCTCTTCTCTGTACTTGATATCATAATTGTAACTTTACTGTAACACTTGTAAACGTGAACTCACTCACTGTTAAACGTACTTGAACACGAACTGTACTGAACGTAAACTCTCACCCACTGATGAATATTGCTACTGCAACTGCCAATGACAATTGCGTGGGCACGTGTCTGCTCGTATCGTGACGTACGTAATTGACAATGCGTCTCGTTCTCGTCTGTTCTGCTCTGATGTGTCGTGTAATCCGGCGTGTGTAGTTGGGACAATGCGTGGAGCTGCTATGTTGCAACGAGGTTTGGGACACCGACTCGCAGGTGTCAACCACCATCATCAGTCACCTTTGGTTGCCAACAATAGTTCTGCAGCGGCCATTGCCGCAGCCGCCTTGGCTCGTCAAACATCACTCAATCTGAATGCGGCGGCTGCCAATTTGCATGGACTAGGCCCGTAAGTGAGACAATTGCTGTTTGATTGATTGGTTGATGTGTGTAGAAAAAATTTACTAGTATATACCTTATTCATGTAGTTCGCTCTTGATTTTTAATATTCGTTTCAGTCCTTGTGCCATGTTACTTACTCTTGGTGTTGTTCTTTTCTGTTTTGTTTTTAAAAACCCCTTCGTTCATACTACGTAAATATTATAATAATATATCATAGGACAGAGACTAGTTAAGTTGTTAGGCTTGGGATTCCTGATTTAGGTATATGCAGCTAACAAACAGTAAATCTTTGAAAATTAATTAATATTTAGTCAAGTTTATTACTTCATTAAGCAATTATATACTATTACTAAACAATTTGGGAAGATGTCTTGTGTTCCTTTCAACTATATGCAGCAACAGTAAATTTTTATTCTTTTCTATTATGTATAGCAGAAGCAGACTATACTGTCTGTAGTCGCTCTCTTCCGCATATAGCAATTAATAACGCAATTATTTCCAAGATTTCAAAAGAAAGGATAGAATTAATAACGAAAGTTGATAGTGCTCAGATATGTAACAAATTTTTAAAGAATGTAGTCTCGGTAGGATAGTTTACGAAGTAGCGTAGAAAGTAGAAAGAGCCGGTAAATCAAATGGATTGCCTACCTCAGTCATGTTAATTATAGGACAGTTATTCTGAAAGTCGTGAGTCAATAGGCAAATTAATGATTTATATACAGATTATGTTATTATTAGGTATAAGAATTGTTTTAGTATTTTGCAATCTCTTCTATAAAGGTAATCAGATGAATTTTTGATCTGAAAACTAATTTTTTCCATGTTTTACATTATAATTTTGGCCTGAATATTGTGGCATGTTTGGTTTGAAATTTTGTACCAATTATAAGCATGATTTTCATTGACAATGGAGTTGTGCACACTCATTAAATTGAATGTCTACAATAAGCATCTCTTTAAATAACTGTGTTTTGATGATTTTGATATGATGGTGACGAGTAAAATCTTAAACGCATGATGGTTTTTAGAGTGGATACTTGGATAGGGAAATAAATAAGAAACACACCTTGATTATTATTAACTGTAGACGAAGTTTTCTTGTTATTAGATATAGCCCCCCAATTATTTCTCAAGATAGTCTTCATCTCGGTATTGGGTAGAATCAGCAAGTCTCTTTTTATACACATCAGCTACATTTTTCATTTTCATTGTTGTATTTGCTGTTATTTTAGTATTTAGAAAATAGGTTCACTGTGTTTCGACATAGAAATAGAATTTTAGAAAATTCTTAGTATTATGTTGTGGGAACAAAGGAAAGCCGACAGGTAGTAATCATAGTGGAGAAAATGAGTAAGTATAGTCATTATTCTTTGTGGATAAAAAAGCCAGATTTTCTTGTTAAGATGACACTAAAGATGAATGAAATGAAAGGATGGTAATATATTATTAGAGCAGACAAAAGAAAGAAAAGGCCAGATGGAATAAAATGAATGTGTGGCCCAAAATAGACGAAAGTAACAGGGAACATATGGGGTAGATGTCTTGTCGTTTCGTGTCGCTTTTTGCGATTCTGCCGACAGGATTACCGGAATAAGGAAAATGAATATGAAAACTGAAAGGAGAAAAGAGACATTCAGAAATAAATAGGTGAAAGTAACATAGACTAATCGTAAGTTTCTTTTAGCTCAGTCACATATTATTACCGTTACTACTGAGTCAAGAAATTATGGCAGAGGTTTAGTCTAGATAAAGCTCCTATACAGACAACAGAAAATGGATGAGCAGAAAGACGGCGTAGGCTCTCTGTAAAAGCATTGAAATGAAAAAGTAGCTCAATGAGAAAGTCACTTGCTCGGTTTCGTTAGATCCAGATGAGAAGAATTGAAGAGAAGCTGCATTGTTTGAGTGCATATTTTATGTTCTATGATTAGTATTAGATATTGTTTGGAAAAGAATAAGAAGATTCTCTACTGTCTACATCACATGAATAGAAAATACCTCAACTTTTGTAGTTGGTAAATCGTGTCTAAGAATGGGTTTGGAAATATTCTAAGAAAGAAATCAATCGAATCTACAATAAATATACATAGGAAGTTTTTTTAGTGTAGCGCAGATAATACATTTTACGTTCTGTATTTGTATAGAATGGGCAGGAAAATCACTGCATTGAATTTTTGGAGTAGATAGCACTACTATTGTGTTGTAAAATGCTAGACATCGAGTTTTTTTATTACATACTCGTATTTGTAAGCAATGATTTTGGGATGTTATGTTGTTGGGATGCAAAGACGGTTTGCAAGTATAAAGACTTTAATAAATTTTCTTTTGTGATGTGTTTTTGTATAGCGGAGTCTACTATGATCCATTCTTAGCTTCAGCAGCAGCAGATCCAAGAGTTCAGGTATGTACCAAAATATTTTCAACTTGATTATTTCCCTTGCTTCCTCAACGATTTCTTTGCTTATGCTTACAAAAATATTTGCATTTTTCTCTTTAATGAAAACATACTTTTGCATTTTGGCAGTACTTCTATGATTTTTGGACAGATTAAGATTTTACGATACCAGTAGCATAAATACTGGAATAAAAATTTAAATGAATTTGATATAAATAGAATGTATACACTGCGAGGAGTGTATATGATGATGTAAGTTGAATCAAAGCTGCTACATGTGCATTTATGTGTGTTAAAACAGCAATTTTTTACAACAATTTGTAACGTAAATGATAAACTGGAAGAATGCAATTTGCAGATGTGAATTAGAAGTGTTAGAAGTGAGTAGACACAAGAGTTAGACTCCTTTTTGGCCCTTGGACATAACAGTCTTGTCTTAACTCTACATGTTGATTTTGCTGTAGTGTTGTAAAGTATATTTCTATAGGGTAGGATTATAGTTCCTCTGTGAAGTTGTGGGTTGGTGAAGAAATATATTTCACAACAAAGTTGGCAAGTAGAGCTAGCTACAAACGCACATTAGTAATTAAATTAATTGTAATGGGTGTGGTGTGAGTTTCTTTGAGCACAAGTCTCAAAAATGTTTGTATGAACGTGGTGTGGAACGTGCGCGTGTAAGCGACAGTCTGTTTTCTACTCTTATTATGTTGTAGCGTTGGCTAAAGAAGTTTACTTGTTTGCAAAGGAAATTATAGGAGTCGGAAAGAAATGGCTCCTTTGGATTGAATTGGCTTTTTGGGGCGTGTAATCTTAAGCCGACTAGTTTGTTCCAGTCGACTATAAAGAATTTCGAATGTCGTTCCTTCTTACGATTGTCAAATGTCATTGGCTTGTCTGGAATTAAGTACTTATTACCTACTACCTGTATAGAAATGAAATGTCTCTTTTATTTTCTTTGAGATTAAATTTACTTTAGTTATGCAGAGGACAAGAAGAGGGGAATTGTCATTGTCTGCAGATTTAGCTCTAGCTATTCACTTGAATCATTCATACAATTATTGACAATAAAGGAACTGTCAAAAAAAGAAGTAGTCCAACTGTTTTTTCAATATATTATTTGATTTCCGGCCATATGAATGCATGTGGCTGTTATTGCATGTAAAAAATACTCGGTCTTATTCCTTGGTGATGAATTTAATCATTGTACAGCCCCATTTAAGTTTAGTTTAAGTCATTTCTTTGAGAATTAATTTCAAATCAGTTGCACTAAACCTATTTATGTCTTGATACTAATGGGGAGAAAATGGGATTCCAAGTTTTCAGATAGCAATGCAGATAAATGAAAGACTTCTACCATTCGAAGGATTTTCTTTTCACTAAATTTTTAGATGAAAGATTATGTTAATAAAATACAAACCTTTCAAATTGAAAGTGTCCTTATTATGTCCATAGTCCATATTATTATTTAAAATAGTTTTAGTAGTGAGCATTCAGAAAGTTTGTGATGTTTTTTTACTGCGTATAATAAAAAAGTAAGACTAATTTAACTTGCTGTTAAAGTTTGGCCCTTACATGAAATATTACAAGGATTTACTTATTGTTACAATACGGTTATGATGTGCTATGAAAAGTTTGATTTCAACTAACTTTGTTCTTAAAAGGAGTTCTCCTTAGAATTTTTTATTTCCATATAAATTTTTTGTTGAAGTTCACCTTTGAAATATTTTTGTTGGGCTGAAGTTGTTGAGGTTTAGATTTTTAAAGTGAAAGTGAACACATCTTCTAAGGTAGAGGTTTAAAAGAATTTTCTAGAAGCACTCTCAGTGGAGACAGCAAGCTCTTTCTTTTCTGAAGTGTATCCTACTTTTGGAAAGTAATTCTAAATGCATTGGATTACTGAAGGAGATGGGAACATGTGCTCATAACTTTTGAAGGAACATTGTATGGCTCTCTGTGTGTATTGTTAAATATGAAATTGTTTCGTGAAGAAGAAAAATTTAGCTGAGCTTAGTTTTGGGCTGTGTTGTGTGTGATGTGAATTTTGGGAGAAATTTCTAAAGTTGGCAGTATGTGACAGTAAAAGTACTTTTTCTTTGAGTTCCGTCGTCTTCTTGTTGTCTGAATTTATATTATATGGTAAAACTTTAAATTTGTTGGGTTGAGGGGAATTTGGAGAGGATATATGTAGGTTATCACCTTCTCTATATAATAATATATGTAAGTAAATAGTTGAGAGAGTGCTATGAAGAGGATAGTTTAAAGTATACGAGAATCAGGCACTTTTCATTCAATTGTGTAGGTTTCGGATATTCTGAATTTTCATTTCCTCTCTCAGAACAGACAACAAAGGCAAAGTGTTTATTGCTCAATCGCGTCATGTTCATATATGTTGGTTTTCTGGTTTAGAAGCAGGGGGTTTCGCTTATATGCGATCCGTAAGTTGTTTCAGCTATATGATGTATTTTATGGGAAGAATCTGAACAATCTCGGAGGTCTCGCATTTCTATTGTTTGTTTATATGACCTGTTCTGTGTAGGAATGGGAATGGCCGTCTGTTTCTCTTGCTTTGTAGTATTTGTACTGCCAATCTGCAATTTCATTCCATCCTCTCTGCCTCTTTCGATACGATGCTAGGGAAGTTACAATAAAACCTGATAAAAATAGAAACTTATGTTTTGTGATGATCTTTTGGTAAACAAGCATCTGCCTGTCTGTCTGGAAAAGAAATATCTCTCGCTCTTTTTCGCTCTTGCTCTCTCACTCTGTGAATATAGGTACATGTATACAGTGTTTCTGTGAAAAGGGTTTCGGTGTGCGGATGTTGTTCTTAAGAGCAAGTAACGTAGCGTAGCGTGTGTATAGGTAAGATCCCAATGAATTGTAAGTAAAGGCGAAGAGAGTGGAGCAAGGAAAATAAAACTCTTAACTCACATCACATCAGAACAGTGTCTGTTTTGGAAAATGAGTTGGAAGCTTTTAGTTTGGGTGTAGTGCATCCCTTGGTTGGTTGAATCTGTAACACAATATTAGGCTTTTCCTGATAAAGTGCAAAGTATGGTTTGTGAAACTCGGCTGGCTGCAGAAACAGATAAGTATATGTGAATGTGTGTAGTGTGTGCATTTTCTTGTCTTAGCTTGTTTTCTCTTCTCCTCTCCTGTCTCCAGTTGTTAAGTAAAAGCTAAAAAGCCTTTTCATTCATCTAATAGAACATTGCACATAAAAACTTGTGCCAAAAAGATGCACTTTATGGCAAATGGCAATTGTAGTTGATTCGATCTGAGAAATAGAGATAAGGATGCTGCTCTGCTCCTGTTTAATGTACATCGCTCTGTATATATTTATAAACATAAAATACCCATCTATCTATCCACTCGAGTAATATAGGCATATAAAATAAGAATGGGGCAAAATATAACTATAGACTCATATACTTAAATAAGGATATATAAATGAGGATATATTGTATTGCGTGTGCTGTACTACCATTTAACCCACGGAAATACTATAACGTCTACTTATCTATAGACTATATAGTTAATAGTTAGTTTTGCGGGAGAGGAGCTTTAGTTGACTTCCACTTTGGACTGGTTGCCAATTGATTGGCATGGCATGGAATGGCACAAAAGCTTTCTCTCCTAATGGATAGTTGCGACTCCGTTATTTTGATGGGATGAATAGTGTTCACAGAGAGAGAGAGAGAGGGGCTCCGGGAAATAAATAAAATGTGATTGGCTTTACTTAAGCTTTTCTATGTACTACTTAGTTGCATAGACAAGGCCGACACTAATTCTACAAAAGTTCAAAAGGGAAATGTTAGCTTTCTCAACGTCCGACTCATCTGTAGCATGTACATTCAAAAGCCTGAAAGTAAATCATTTTAAAAAGATTTTTTTTTCTCCTATAGCACTCTCAATTTATACTTAGGTATTAACTACACACAGATAAAATGTGCTTGCTATTACGCAATATCATTGGCTCAAAACTAAGTGTTTATAAATAGAATATAGTGTACCTATCTATAACTAACATACTTTGTAGTAATATTTAGTAGTAAAATCCCATATCTATATTGAAAAGTGAATATACGTAAGTTAGGATGGATGATATTAAGGATGTTCATGATAGTACCTACGGAAATGAGCCATATTTTGAAAGGTATGCAGATATTATATGTACATTATGTAAAATAAGAGTGGAGAGGTCTTAGGAAAATAAGAAAGATTGACAGAAAGCCTTTCACTCTCGGCTATCTTTCGACTTACTTGCTCAAGCCAGTGTCTGTAGAGTGTCTCTGATGTAATAGAGATAAATTACCTAGTAAAGCTGAACTAACAAACAATAAGAAAGTAATTTGAAGACCTTATGGTTGCTGGAGATTGAAATAATAGATAAATTGTCTGCCCAAGTATTTATAGCTTGAAAGGTTTGATGTTCTTGTCGGAAAAATTCCCACATGAACAACCAAAAAGCATCAAGACTGAAATTAATTGAGCGGAGGAATGAAAAACGTCAGCTTGAGCTTTGGGTCCTGATGCCTAGTTAGTTGTCTCATCTGTTGTGCGTTGCATTGCAAAGAGCGTACCTCATGTTCTATTGCTGCGTAGCTCTATATTTTGTAACTCGACGCTTTAAAGATTCTTCTGGATGCTATTTGGGAGATTTCAGAAGATTCTGAAAGTGCTAAAAAAGAGCAAGTGAACTAGACGATTGGATAAGAAGCCGTAAAAATGTTTTTACTACTTGGCAATGGGAAACTGATGTGCTGTTCTAAATGGCGCTTGGGGGGACACCAAGAAATCAAAGAAGGGTTCACTCTCAAAACATTTCACTCAATCCTATTCATAAATATGTATGCTATACACTTTATGAATATCTAGTCAACTGAAACATAGTAGTTACTGATTTGATGTTTGGTTCATGATATTCAAAGTTTTATAATGAGAAAATCTAAGCATTTCATCGGTTTGAAATTGCTATAAAGTGAATATGCAATTAAATATCCCTTTTTTCAGTTCTCTCTTTCTTGTAGGTGAAGAAATTATTTAATTATTTCTTGATCCATTTGTGTAAGCAACAGTGTTGTACTCTAAAAATTGTAGGGACAATAGTCGAATGTTTATCAATTGAATCGTCGTCGATTGAGGAAATAGTAATCCTACCTAGTTTTACAACAGGAAGTATTGTGCAGGTAAATTTAGCATTTTTTTGTTGTAAAATCCGCAATTATAATGCGATGCTTTGTTATTGTCTAAAGTTGTGTAAAAGTAGATTAGTATAGATTCTGTTTGTGTTATTTTAGGGATCGTACGTTGAGTTGTAAAGTAGGTATAATGTAATATATAGTTATAATAGTATGTTATATGAGATGAAAATTTGTGGATAGGTGAAGGATGAGGCTTTTGGTGTAGAATAATGAGATGAGATTGACATAAGTTATTTAGGGATGTTATCTTTGCAAACAAGGTGCATTGCATAGAGTGACGGGAGAGAATAGAGTGTTGGATAATGTAGACAAGGATCTGTTTGGCTTCCTTGATATCATGTTTGCTTTTCTATGCGGCGATTAAACGGATGAAAAGTCATTTGTGTCACTTGAACGGACAAGGCATGAACTAACATCAAAGAGAAATGGCTAGAATAGAACAGACGCATTTAGAAAGCACAGTGGGAGGGCAATGTGATATGGAAAGCATTTAGTATTGTATTACAAGTTATTGTTATCAGACTGAAAGAGATTTACATATACATTTATGTATACGTAACTACTGCTCTAATCCTTTTTCCATTTGAAACTTTAGTGTTACTGCTGTGATACTCTATTCATGGCATTCGTTGAGAATTTAATTTAATATGAAGGTTCGTCTTGTGGATGGCTAATATATTAGTCGGAAAATACTGAAACGTAATTAGAGTTGTGAAACCGCAGTACAGGAACATAAGTTATTAGCAAAAGTTGGTTGGTTTCGTTTATGCTTTCATTTTATGCCTAATTCTATTTACTTGTTAAATGGGAGTATAACGAAAAGTGTTTGAAGAGGATCGGGATCGGATCTGATTGTGCAAGAATTAATAATAGAATGATTTTGATAGGGTTTTGCTGAGTGGATGTTTTTGTATTTTATTGTATTTGGTTTTAGTGTTTTTCTGAGTTGAAAACAAGGGTGTGATTCAGTTGAAACTGAATAACACTCTTGCTTGTGATGGGACAACTAGTTGTCTCGTCTGATACTATTTATCTGTACATGTGTGTGTTTATGTTTTTGTGGTTCTAGGCTCGTGACTCGGTTAAACGAAACAGAATAGTCTCTGACTAGTGCAAATGAGTTTGACTCAGTTAGTTTTACGTGGTTTATTTCGCTACGCTTGTGCTTGATCTATTTTTTCATGGCTTTTGCCTTCTCTCTCTCTCTCGCTCGCTCCCTCGTCCTAAAATCCTGCCATCATCATCCTTTACTTATGAATTTCCGTTTTAGCTAAGTAACATAGGAAAAAGGGAGTTAACTGATATTTGTGTCTATTTCTGATTCTTTAGGCGACTTATGCTGCTGCAGCCACATACTCTGCGGCTGCTGCTAGAGCAGCCTACGCTGGAGCTGCTGCCGCTCCCACAGCTGGTGTCGCTGGTTTTGTGCCGGGGTAAGTGTCTGAAACATAACTACTCTCTAAGACTTGACATTTATGATTAGCAAAGGAAAAAACCATCTTTCGTCGCTATAAAATTAGTTTTTGCTCTCCGTTTTACCCACTCTGTTCTAATGCTTCACGTTTCCCGTCCTTATCTTTTTTACCATTGTCCCCCGGCTCCGTTTTTTTGAGATAATGCGCTTTCTGACTAAGGCTACCAATTATAGAAGCTGATGACTATGATGATCCTTAATCTTTTTTATTACAAATATTTCTTATTGTTCCGATTTCTTGAAGTCTCTATTTCGTTTTTTGCTAGTTTCAAACATTTCCCGGAATTGTATATAGGTGGAAAGATCTTTCGTATTTCTTTACACTGAAATATAATGTGCGTAAGTTTTTAAACAATGTGCTTCTGCACCTTTTACCCAAAAGAAAATGCACAAAGTCCTGTAAATCTGTTTTTGTGTCCCGAGACATTGCATTACAATTCTTCGAGAGATGCAGATGGTTGTTATCTCCAAGATTTGCTAGTTATAATGTTAACAAGAACATTTAGTATAGGCTATTAATGTACGCCTTGATTTATTGAGTAAAAGATAAGTTGGTGAAATGAGCTCTAGCGGAAATGACCATTAAAATTCTTTAATGAGAATGCACACGTAGCTCATGCAGTATGTCTACAGTGGATTAAGTAAAGAGTCAACAGGGATGGATGGTTATGTGTTAAATTAATTGTATCGAATAGTAGAGTAGAATGGGAGTGATATACCTAGGCTGAAGATCTTATATAGATCTTCAGATCTTAATATTGTGTTTGGTATATAGAATAGGATTTTCTGTTCTGATTCTGGGCCCATTAGATTAGCACATGTGTCATTGGGAGAAGTATTTTAGAGGGAGTATAGTACAGCTCCGGCTCAAACTCTCAAAGTCAGTTGAAACGACTGAAAATGTTAGTTTTGTGTAGTGCAGTTGAATTGAATGTGATGCTGGGAGTAGTGCTAGTGGGAAATGCGGCAGAGAAAATAGATTTTCTTTTGTTTTTTGTTTTTCGGGCTGGATTTGGGATGAAGAGAAGGAAGTTGAGAGTTAGGATAGGAGGGAGTGTAGTAAGCGAAAAGTAAAATAAAGATGTAATAAAGAGGTGAACGATTTAGATCTATCTATTCCCTCCTATCTAATTGTATATCGGAATATCCTGGTTAAGCTTAGTAAGTTTTTTACACATTATTACTATATCTTTTTGCAGTATAGTTAATAGGATAGATTTCAAGGAGTTGCATATGTGTCCCTGTGTTGGTTGTTGAAGATACTCTTGAAGAGATAAATAGAGAAGAGAGTGTGTGTGTATGTAAAAGGAAGAGGAACTGTAACTGAGTGAGTGCAAAGCTGTCCAATGGCTCAATCCTTTTTGCCAATGGTATTTGCTATAAAATGGCTAAGATTGTGCCTGTGTGATCACATTGGCAAAGCCGTATGCCCATCCACAAGGGCAATAGTGTGTCATGTCACAGACTCAAAGGATAAGTCTATAAAAGCGAGTTGGAAAGGCTGAGCTTGGATTGAATTGGATTTAAACTGTCTTATGAAAATCCTCCTTGCCAGATGAGATGAATGGGGAATTCAAATCTTTTAAAAGATGATGATTGACCTTTGCGGTGGATCATTTCAATGACGATGCGATTCTAATAGGTAATCCTCTCCCGAATTCTATCTCCTAAGACCTGGAACGTAAATCTTTTCAAAGAGTTTTTTTTTCTTTTGATTTGATCGCTCAGTGAAGATAAGAGTTTGGAGGAGAGTGCTTTTATGTAGCAAAAAAGCTCTAATGGTCATCTGGCTCGAAATATCTTAGAAAGAAAATAGCAATTTCCGAAAACTTTCTCTGAAGCCCATTCCCCCATCTATTAATGTAGATAAAATGAGATTTCTAATCGAATATTCTCCACCTTATTTGCCCAAAGTAACATGTTATATATCTAATCTGGATTTTTTTCTTTTCTTCTTTCAGTTACGGACGGGAATTCCCTGAAACGTATCTTAGTCACAATATAGGTCCAGTCACTGGCTACGGGGTAAGTAATCTTTTTTAGATCCGTTGTTATTTTGATATTTCGTTAGTGTATATAGTTTTATTGCATCATGTTTTTGTTAGAAGTGTTGTATGGAAAAAAATATAAAATCAATCAATAGTATGCTGGTTTTATTTTTTATTTGATTTAGCGTTTTCTTTTTGCTGTTAATGACATAAGGGAGCTGGGGATTTAATGGTTTGTTTTGTTTACAGACGGCTGTTTACCGGAGCGGGTATAATCGATTTGCGCCATACTAACGAACAGGGCGTAGAAAAAATGTAATTCTTCAACTCCAATTTAATGCACATCTATAGAAGAAAAACAAAGATAATATTTGTCACTCCTCACTACTTGACTGCTACGTTAAACCTTCCTTCAGCTGCCCACACAAACAAACCATTCAACAAAAGAAGATAAGTAAGCTCTATAGAAGTAAGTAAAGTGTGGTCCAATCCAACTTATTGATCTGATGACAAGATAAAACAAAGTTTTCATCTTCAAGCCAAGCCAACGTTTTCTGCGAACTCATCAAACCAAGAAATGAGAAAGATGAAAAATTAGACTTACAGTGGAAGCACAGATTTGTACATATTTACATAGGAAGTTAAGATTTTTTTGTCTGCGCACTCACTCAACTCAAGAAAGATGACATTAGTTACGTACATTTAATATTCACACAATGTTTAATTAGTTTAAAATATAATAGATCTTGTTATTATATAGAATATTATATGTATTTAGTAGCTTTACGTTTTAGAAGGACTAAGAAAGAGATCTGCTAACTGAATAAGACTTAAGGAAGCAACACAAAAAGCAAAGCAACAAAAGCAATCTGTATCAGCGGCAGCACAAAACTAAGAAACGAATCTAAGCACAAGAAACTACAATCCAGACAGAGTTTGCTTTTGATCTGTAGCTGAAGGGGAAAAAAGGGCCGTCTTAACGGATTATACATACAACCTACCTATATATCTACAACATTTGTGATTTCAGAAGCTTTCTCGGCAAATTACTTGTATTGTTGAACTTTAAATTGAATTTTTTTTTGTTTTTTTTTCTTCATGATAATTTGTTTACCGAAAACACTTACCTTTAGCTTAGGATTTTTTGGATTCATATGCTTCATATTTAATTTCTTAAAATGTTCTGTTTATAATTAAATTGTCATCCGTGACGTATTCATGACATTACTGTTTAGAAAAGTGTAAAACCTATTAAACGGAAAAATTTGTAGTTGTATAATGTAGTGACAGTGGGAAACTAATCAATTTGTGGTTAACTTATCCGTTGGTTCGTATCGTGATGATATTACAGATATTATTATTATTAATTAATTACTATTATAATTTACGTATAGTATATAATTAGTTAAGATCATTCTTGATTGCTATCATTTGCCACAAAATGACTCAGTTGTGCATAATAGAAAAGTGTAGTAAACTAGAAGGATGTAAACTACACGGACACTTTTAGAGCACACAAAACCCACGGGTGAGATTAATAAGGAAACTCTAAATAACTCACAGAAAACAGATACATATTGTATTGTACAGTAAGAGAAAGAGTTCATCAGTCGAACAAATTATATGTAAGAGTACTGTTAACTATTGTAGCTAAAAATTGTCTTACCGTATTGTATACATAATATTTACGATAACGAATCTGCTATTTAAGAGCGTAATACTACAAAACAAATTAGACATACTAAATGTTGTAAGTTTAGTTGAGTAGATTAATATAGTGTATTATACCTATATACTTGTAGATTATAATAATTAATGTGTAGCTACCACCGAATTGTTAGTTTGTTAGGTTAAAGATTATATCTATCTTGAATATTATAGCGTAAAGATGGTTAAATAAGTTCGTGACAGTCATAATTGTAAAATTCGGGCAGCTTGTTGACGCAGCTAGTGAATTATAATGAACTGTTTAGTGTTAGAATGAGTTAAGAGCTAAGAAAACAAGCAGTTTCTAACTAAACGAAGAGCAGAAATATAATGTAACTAGTCTAAAAATGGAAATTATATATTACAGATAATATATAGTGAAACATTTATTATGTAATCATGTAATGTCATTGACTATTTCATCTATCATGGAATAATTTATTTCTTTTTTCTCTCGCTATAAATCTGATCTGATTACACATGATGATCTATCATGGGCAAAAAGTTTTATATTAGCACAAATTATGAATTCTTCTCTATATAATGAATATACTTATTATTCAGTTGGTAACTTGGTATATAATCAAATGACAAAGGCTAACATTAGGTTTTCTCTCTACCTATGTACAGATGTAATTTTTAGTACATAGGTAGTAAGTAAGAATTGCTATCTCTTGTAAAAAGTCACATTCCAATTCCAACAAAGATTCGGCACTTTATAAATATTGTAATTGTACTACTACTATCAACTCTAGATATCTATACATACTATTTACTGAAATAGCCAGCAACTAACGTGATGACGGTTTTTGTTACACATATTTAACGTAATGATAATATATTAAAATATTATACTGTACTGTAATAGACTACAGTTATAAAGATAACTAAAAATAGAAACAATGTCATAATATTCTAATGATATTAGCAGTGACATGAGAATCTCAGCATTTACTACATAGCATAATAATATTTCTTTATTGTTTGAGTGTAGATTCAGTCAGTTCACTGCTGAATTGTTTATTATGATGTCTACTACGTATGTCTATCTTTAAAAAGAGAACTTCCATGACTGCTGCTGTGCTGCCCTTTGCATAAAATGTGAGTAAATGTTAATGAAATGATATGCTCATCAATATAGATATGCCAATTACTATGTTGATTGGATTGGAATTGATTTCATTATATGCTTCCTACAGTTTGTATATATAATATTACTAAGATAATTTGTGTTAAGACACCTATATATTATCATTGTGTGAGTAGTGCATGGATTTGGTTATGCTTAAAATAGAGATTTTAAGCTTCTCAACAGTTATAAGTATAACAATGTAATTAGCATGAAATTGATGTCAGTGACTTTAGTTTACATGTGAACTAAGGCGTAATGAGTCATTTATAGTTTTTGTAGCCATGAAGAATCAGTCAGCAGCTTTTGTCTAATTATTATGATCATTTATTATGACTCTGACTCTCTATTTGTTAATTGATGACGATATTTATCATTGATATTCATTAGTAATTCCTTTGCATGATGTATAATGTTAGATAAGGATATTATTATCACCTACCGATGATGTATAATTAACGAGCATGCTGAATTTATTTATGTAATAATCCTTCTCATTATGTCGTGAGTCCTATAATAAGTATGCATGTTAATTATGAGCAAATGTTTTTTTGTAATAGATCATATAATTGGTTTTGCCTGCACTTGCATGACTTATATGTTCTAAAGTTTCTCTATAGCTCTCAAATTACCTATCATGATATAATATTTATGAGTACTGTGCTATATTATTGTAAACCTATCTAGCTATAGAGAAAATGTAATTACTGTGAGAGTCGCAGACGGGAGAGGACACAACTATTTCGTAGATAGAATTGTTCTTTCATGTTTGAAAAGTAAATTGTGACAGAGAACCCTTTACCTGCTGGTCTCACTCAGCCGAGTGGAAGAGAGAAATTAATTTACCTAGCGTAAGGATACAAATAGTACGTCAGTTCAGTTGCACTGTGGCCAAATCTACAAAAGTTGAACATTGTATAACAAACAAAAATGTGTGTGTGATGATACTTGTTGTAAGATGTCTTGTCTCTTGTGAGAGATCTGTTTCTCATTCTATCGTAATTTATACAATGAAATTCTATGTACTATAGGAAAACTGTAAATGGATTGCATTATAGTATAATATGTGGTCTTTATATTAATAGCTATATAATATAGAGTATACTATTATTATTTTATTAGCCTCATTGCTCAATGAAACTAAATGAGATGGGGTTGATCAGTTCATTTTCACACTTCAGATTTAAAGCAACGATTATATAATTGACATTTAGTTTTCTTGTTGTTTGCTGTTTGGTTGAATGACAAGCTTCGGTTAAAATATTAGGTCGTGTACTAGCATTAGGGACATTACAGAGTTTCGTAAATTCTCAGATCAGGATCTCTCGTATTCAAATGTTATACATGCCTATATAGCTAATTAGATTGTAAAGTAGTGTATTATAATGATACCATATTCATACGCATTATCTTTGATAGAATTAGCACTATTTTTGTTTTCGTTAGTGAGCCAACTTGCATCAGGCTAAAGAAAAAGTCTAATTTCTACTTGCCATTACCATTTACGCTCCTATTCAATATATATATATTTACGTATATTATACAAACTTTTGAAATTTCCACCTAATTAGTGGTTTTCTTTTGATTTCCTTCAATTTCCTTATCTAAAGCTGTCTTTCGCAAACTTGATGAACCTTTATATAATCCGGATTCTGAATAGTAATGTCATCATGCGTAAAAAATCCATTTAAATAGGTACATAGAATTTATGTAGCTGAGATGATTATATTCCTACCACATACTACAATATAATGCTATAATCTAAAATACAATTTACAATACAATACCACTTTAAAATATGTATCTATAGTTAAACCGTATCTATACAGTTTGCAATCTCAAGGAAGGAAAATGAAAAATCTGTTACGAGATATATTATTCATTCAGATCTGTTGGATGTTAAAAAGACATTTTGGAATTAGGTTTTTGTTTGTTGGAAATAGTTGCAAAATTCTTTTTTTCTTTTTTTTGGTATATGCATTGTAATTTGTGTGGGAATTAAATGAGGAGTTGATAATATTTACGTTTTTTGCATTGTCTTCCTAATGCCAAGCCAATGTTGATAAACTATAGTCATACATTTATATAGTATGTGGTTTTGAGTGAAAGTTGGCTTTTGAATTGGAATTTAGAAAATAAAGGATGTGTATGTACATGGAGGGATGAGGATTATCTTAATCATCTAGTTTCATTCAATGCTTGCCAATAATCTGCTAAAAATGACTATATTATTATATGCCCAATTTAATACTTCCTTATGGTTTCCCTTTCTTTTCTGGAATATTATTTTTGAAGATGCGCATGATACGGAAATGAAGATGATTGCGTAACAAGAGGGTAGTCTGCTGCATCCGTCGGTATACGTTTCCGTTTGATTAGATACGTAAAAGGCGATTACAAATAGGTTCCTGTATTAGTTATCGTTTATACATCATTAAGTATGATATTAACTAGCGTGTAGGAATTAAACTAGTTAGTCAAATTAATTAGAGAGTAGAATAATATAGTGCTAAATAGGTGTAACTACTTATATAGTTAATACAATGCAGACGGAAAACTACAAAAGTCTGGTGAATTTAAGTAGTTCGTGTTAATGGCATGTGGTGAACTGAAATTACTTTAAGTACATACATAGACGTGGTTGAGTAGACATAATATTGATGACGAAGATGAGTTTAGTGCAAAGGTGAGTGAATTGTAAATATAAAGTTAATGTAGGATAGACGATGAAAATTGTGAACAATACAAAACCAGTTAAGTTAAGAGGACGGAAGTTTTCGTTCGGAAACTACGTAGACGGGTTCAACTCATAGTTGAGAAGGTCGTACGGTGAAAAGGTAAACCTTCCTGCAGATTAAAATCGGATTTTTCGGAAATTTGTCGCATGCCTTTCGTTGATTCATGAAATTAATCTAAGCAGGGCCGTGGGGAAAAGCAAATTGTTAGAAAGCCCGTTCTTACACAACTAGATTAATATTTTTAAGAAATACAATAGTAAGTGATGCATTGTTTCTGCATGCTGTGCTCCTATATGAGAGCATTAACATTTCTGTTAATTGTAATGTTATGAAACGAAGGTCCAAATAGCTCAATTTATCTGTCTACGTAGTTTCTGAACTACTTTCTAATGTATCCTATGAATTATCATTATAGATGCTATACTATACTAAACTGTCTATTATTACATTACAAGTACATAATTACATTTCAATGAGTTGAATAAAGAGTCTCAACGTTATCAATGATATTATTTCATTCAGCGGTTGCTTCCTTCACTTCAATGCATACTTACATTGAATCCTGCCATGTGACAGGTACTATTTTAGGGGGAGTATGAGTACACTCAGCTATTATGTAAGGTACGTAGGCTAAAACGTTGGAAAATGTTGACCAAAGCTTCATATCAATTTGGTTAATATTTTTATATTTATTGTCCAATTATTATTGATTTCCTGTCGAAGCGTCTCCGTTTGCCCGTGCTGAAAATAGAATAACTTTATGCTGGGTTTGATGCGGACTGTTACCTGGCTTCTAAGATTTATATTAATCTGGACATTAAGTAGTACGCTCGAGAGCAGATTCGTTTTGGCAGTTACACTGTTAAATGTAAGCCTCATGTCAA
>JAAAYG020018455.1:0-19683 GCA_009936455.2 Tomocerus minor
CAGACGACTTGAAGACAAATACTGACACGGCATGAGACGTTTTCAAGTCGTTATTAAAATCAGTTTTGCTGCTTGGGATGGGATAGACAGTGTTTTGCCCACAACGACAACGTTAAATCAATGTGGGAACTGCCCACATTGATTTAACGTGGCAGACAAACATTTTGCCCGCACAAATTTTCACCCACATATAACCCACACTGCCCTAACGAATCCCACTCGATTTAGACGTTCTGTTCTTGCAAGGATATATCTTAATTATATCATAATGGTATGCTATTTCTGCTCTTTTAAACAAAAATAGAACAGATCGAACACCTTCTACAAAAGTAATATCTGGCTAACTCACAGTATCGAGTGTGCCGTATATGCCGCATGCCGTTTATTGCTGTAAATGCCGTAAATGCCGCACGATTTTTATTTGCGGCATGCCGTAAATGCCGTAAATATATGTATATATGTAAATTATACATACATACATCATATACTTATGGCATTTACGGCTTTTACGGCATTTTCGGCATGCGGCAACAAAAATTATTTTACGGCGTGCCGACTTTATACTCTGGGCTAACTACACTACAATGCTACATTGGAAGTAGTTGATGTATTAATCTCTACTGATCCAACTTGAGACACCGTGGAGTATCGTTAATATGATATTCTTAAGTGACTTATTGTCCATACAACTCCATGAGCAACTCAAAAAAATATTTTCAAAAACATCTGATATGATTCTGATGCTAAGAGACATAAAATACAATTATGATAATCAATGGTCTTATTTTAAATCTATTTATAAAAAAGGTGCCAATATATCATTTTATGAATTCTAAATGTAGTTATCTAATACCAAACACATTTACTCAATTTTTATTTCTTACTTTTTTTGTTAATAAACCGTGTTTCTCAACACATTTAAAAAGCCGATGGATAATCTTGGTAAGACGAATATTGTTATGTGAGATGCGACCCTGAACCCTTTCAAAGTTATACATTGTTATTGCGTTGTTTACAATCATGATGTTTTAACATTCGTGGGAATTTAATGCAACAAAGTTGCTTTTATCGATGCCAGACACTACTAACCCCAGACAATCATTTTTCAGTTGATAAGTAGAATGCATTTAATTTATTCATAACAAATTGTTATAATGTCATTGAACTACAGTTACTGTTTCAATTAGGTACTTGTAAGTTTCAATAGACATCCTTAATTAATTATTGCTTTCTCAGATACTCAGCATTGTGGAAACATTTTTAATGCACAAAATATACATTGTAGAAGCCTGTTGAATAGACGTCAAGCCAATCAATAGAAAGCTTCGCCATTCCAGTCAAAACTATAGTAATTACATTTGAATAAATATTTCTGTAATGATAATTATAATTGCCCAATTATAAGAAAAACTGTTTCAAATGCTTTATTTCTACTAAAAAGTTTTGTATCTTCTTCAAAATTATGATTATCAGCAAGTCCATTAAAATGCATTGGGCAACATTATGCTCATATGTTACACAATATTTAATTTTGGAGTAAGTAATCAAAATGAGCATTAATTTCTTCCATTATTTCAGTTGCAATGCCATCGAACTCGATAATCTTTTTGTCAAAAGTCCCGCATAGAAATAAATCCCCGTTGTTTATACAGCCCATAATTATTATACCTGGAAAGTTAGAATATAAATCCATAAAGACAAATAAATAAATACTTATAACTACTTTCTACTTAGAAACTTAATCGTATCTTAGATTATAATTCTAGCGAACGGAATTTGAATTATTTTAATAATTATAAACGACGGAAATTTTTTGCCAGTCAGTGTAAATTATTTTATATGAGGTAGGTTAGAAATGGCTTTTTGTCTCTAAATTTTCAATCTTTCAGTTAAAATTTAAAATATGTAATAGTGACAGCAGGAACAAACCAGTATTTAGTTGCATATTTGGAGATGATAATGCAGTTTGTAACCCGCTCATTGGGCATCCAAGAAATTCTTTTTGCGCACCAATTGGAAAAATGGAAACAGAAGCAGAAACAGGAAACGTTAACAACTTCTTTGCAAACCAATAGGGCAATATTCCTCCTAATGCGTGATAAAGAGAACTATTTTCAAATATTTTCGAAGACAAAAATTTGTCATGGCTATCGTTGATAGTTAGAAGCCTTTCTAGCGGATCCGACAGCCCCACTGGAAGAGCAAATGGTGTCATTAGACTAAAAATATAAAACAATATATATCAGAATATGCAAACATTTCTGTTTACATACAATAGACAATATGTAATAACTGTGGTTGCATTACAAATGGTTACAAATATAATCCGGATGATTTGGTTTCGGCGACGGAAAAATGGTATGTATCTTCTTTGGGACATCGTAATTTTTTCGAAGGTAAACGCTTCTTAAGGCATTAGCTATTCCTGAAAGTACGACAGGATTGAAACCAACCCCGAATTTCTTTCTTATTGCCATTATTTTTTCTATTTTTATTTTTGTTTGAGCAATGCAGATTTCTTTCGAAAATTTCTCTTCATGCCACTGTTTATTAAACAAATCACTACATCCCCAAAGTAATTTCATACCGTAGAAAGGGCAACACAGGACACAAATACAAAATTTTAAAATTGACTTTGGCAATGAAACACATTCATTTGGGTTTTCATATTTCATTGCTACGAAATTGTCAAATGCATTGGAAAAAAAATTAAAAAAGGAATGGCCATCCCCAAGTGAGTGATGAAATCGGATCATAAAAATGGATTGATTTTCTTTCCCTGAAATTGGATTGTGTATAGACACTACATAAACATCCCATGGACTTCTCATTTTCGTATATGGTTTCGTCAATAATTGTTTTGTGAATTCATTTAACCATTTCTCATCATGGACTTCCCCATTTTGGCTATTAATTTCAAATATGTGATTCTTCAATGAAAAAGAGGCTTCATGTTTCCAAAATGCAAATCCCATCCAAGGGACCATGTACTGAGTCAGTCTTTGGTATCTTTCCGCTGCTAACTCTTTTTCGAAGTAGGAGACAACCTTCTGATAACTAAGTTTAGAATCCAATTTGAATGAAACAAATATTGTATTTTCTGATCTTTTGTCCAAATATGTTAGGTCACCTGCAAAAATTGTATCTACTCCAGAAACCATTGATCCCAAATCCGGTCTAATCAATTTTCCACAGTTTGCAAGGAGCGCACGGTACATAATAATAGGTATCGATACAACCAGTGCCATTAGTGGGTTAAAACATAATGAAATATATAAATTGTACACTCTAAAATAATGATCAAATTTCATTTTAAACTGAAGAGTAACTTTGACGGCCAGGACAAACTTCAAATTTTTAATTCTTTTCAAATCTTGGACACAACGTTGTCTCCAGATCTCACTCAATTCGATTCCTACTAAAATGCAATACCATAACTGCTAAAACTTTTCTATGATTTGAAATAATTTCCATTTTAAAAGAGGCGCCCTTGAGAATATGCATCCAATTTACATGCTGTATGTGATAAATACACTTTCATGATATTTACGTGAATTATTTAGTAGACATGTCTTTATCAATTTTCTTCAGCATGGGAGTCTACTAATTTAACTCCCATGTAATCACAATTAACATGATCGTAAATGAGGAAAACGTGTGGGATATTTGTTGTGACTGCACACAGCAACTATCTCGTACATTTTATAGAACCCATTATTTCATGAGCCTCTCAGCTCGTGTTGTAATGATAGTACTGATAAACATACGGTCCAAGAATTGCAATTATTTTACTATGGATAGCGAAAATGAGAAAATTGCAGGACCGCCAACATTGGGGTACCGCTGATTCCGTCATTTATCTTCCCCGACCATACCCCATCATATTGTCAACACATCTGTTCGGTGGCCACCGTTGGGCCAGCACGCTTTGCAGCTTGGGGTGGTAGCTATTAGTCGTTGCTTGAGAGGTGTCAAACGTGCAAAACCAAGATCAATAATAATTTTTTTTATATAAGATGATTTCCACAATTATCACTAAATTGAACTTTTTCTCGAATCAAGTAATTGTAAAGGAAAAGGAAGGGTAGTTTATACTCCGTGATTTGGCTCTTGGCACATCTCAGAGATACAACGTTTCAGGAAGGGCAACTAGAAAACCTTAGAGCTCGCTGGTGTTTTATGTAAGTTTACCCCTCACAACCTTGCCTTATTTCATCAATCTCAATCTCAATCTCACGCTCAATCTAAAGGTTAGTGCAGGAAATAGGATAGTGGCGGCCAGAGAAGAGGCTCAAGGAGAATAGGCATTAGGCATCTCCCTGCGTTAACAAATTTTACACGGGGCATCCTACACCTCACTCCCCACCCCAGCAGCCCCACCAGAGTTGTCTCCTCCCAGCTTCAATTTGAGCTTATCTCTCTGTACATCACCCGTGCATTACTTTTGCCGCTACAGGATTACGAAGCAACACTATTGGGCAGATGACGAAAGGTTCCCAGCTACTCTCCCAACTCGTAACCATAAGATGAACGCAATTACGGCTTCTCCTACGCCAGCGCAGCGTTTAGTTTTTCTATGGTGGCGGCGAAGGAAAGGAAAGCTTTTAAGCAGAGAACAGACGCAGACGAATCAAGTTAACATTTCTTTAACTTTCCAAAACGAGGTTTAATTACGTCTGCTATTCCTAGCCCTCGGTAGAGGGCTTAATCATCTAGTTTGTTAATATATAGCATTTGAAGTCAGCATTGTATGTGAATAATGGATTAATTTTAAAGCAAAATGTAGCAGCAATGGTCTAATTTGAAATCTATTTGTAGAAGAAGTATCAATAGGTATATCATTTTATTAATTTCTAAGCGTAGTTATTAAATACCAAACACATTTACTCAATTTATATTCTTCATACACCATATTTGTTTGCTTAATAAACCGTGTTTCTCAACATATTTAAAAAGCCAATCGTTAATTTTGGTGAGAAGAATAGTGTTATGTGAGATGTGGCCCTGAACACATTTAAAGTTATACATTGTTTTTACGTTGTTTACAATCATGCTGTTTTAATATTCGTGGGAATTTAATGCAACAAAGTTCCTTTTAGCGATTTCAGACACTACTAACCTCAGACAATCATTTTTCAGTTGATAAGTAGAATGCATTTAATTTATTCATAGCAAATTATTATGTCATTGAACTACAGTTACTGTTTCACTTACTTGTAAGTTTTAATAGATATCCGTATTTAATTATTGCTTTCTCAGATACTCAGTTATGTATAAGCATTTTTAATACAAAATATATAAATTACAATTAATCTAATCAGTACATTTAATTAAATATTTCTGTAATGATAATTGCCCAATTATTAAGAAGCGGCTTAGCTTCTTTATAGCTTCCTTTTGTCTGTCTATCCGTACGTCCGTTTACACTATAACTCAAAAACGTATTAAGGTATTGAAGTCAAACTTTCAGGATTTGTTCTAGGGGTATATGCGACAATACAATTAGAAAATAGTGTTGCTCCGTCTATCCATTCCCGTTCTGGGGATGGAAAATTTTTATGTCACTAACAATACCAGTGTTTAATTTTTCTGTTTACCTATTTAAACTAGGAGCCAACCATAATCGCAGGATTTCTTAGGTTCTTTCCTACTCCGTTTACAAGGGTTTATTAAAAAAGTTTCAAATGTTTTATTTTTACTGAAAAGTTTTGTATCTTCTCCAAAATTATGATTACCAGCAAGTCCATTAGAATGCATTGGGCAGCAATCTGCTCATATGTTACTCACTATTTAATTCTGGAGTAAGTAGTCAAAGTGAGCATTAATTTCTTCCATTGTTATGTAGCGGTACGCTACATTATAGGAATGCCTTGAAGTTCTGTCTGTGTATATAGTATGTATTTATACAATCTATCTATGTATTTGAGCCTATTTTTTCATATTTATTGTCAACTTTTTTGAATTTTGTTTTCAGTATTGAGTCATGTGTCCTTTTATGAAGAAAACCATGAAACATGGACAAAATCACCTAACCCTCTCCACCCCTTACCCCGCCCACTTTTCAGTATAGAGTCATGTGATCTCTCAATAAGAAAAGACACATAAGTTCCGCCACCCTCTACACCCCACTTTTTTAAAATTCAACTTTTTTGCCATATTTGATATGCAAATAAATTACCACTACTTAGCTACGCCTGTTTACAACAGTTTATTTCAGCTGCAAACCCATATTTTTGTCAAATGTGCCGTATTACCGCATAGTAATAAATCCCCGTTATTTATTCAGCCTATATAATTACTATACCTGAAAAGTTGAGAAATAAAGTTATGTATATGTTATTTAGAAATTGATAGAGATAAATAAATAAATACTAAGAAACTTAATCGCATTTTTGATTATCATTTTAACGAACGGAATTTGAATTTAATAATTATAAACGACGGGAGACATAACGTCTGTCAGTTTAAATTATTTTATCTGTGATCGGTTAGAAATGACTTTTTGTCTTTTTTTAATTTTTAATTTTTCAGTTAAAAAAATTTAATAGTGGCTGCAGAAACAAACCAGCATTAAGTTGTATAATTGGTACTGATATATAATGTACATTGCAACCCACTCATTGGGCATCCTAGAAATTTTTTTTGTGCACTAATTGGAAAAATAGAAACCATAGCAGAAACAGTTAATTAACAAAATGTATGAGATATTTGTTGTGATTGCACACAGCAACTATATGTATTTAATTGCATTTTATAGAACCCATTATTTCATTAGCTCTTTTTTACATCTCAGCTCGTGTTGAACTGATACAGATAAACATACGGTCCAAGAATTGCAAATTATTTTTTTATGGATACCTACCTAGCAAAAATGATTTTAATCTATAAAAGCCGAGTACCTACTCCTAATCATAAAATTATTATATGGGCATCATTGGAATTTTATTTTAAAGAATACCTTTTTATCTCGTTTCAATTATATTTTTTTTTCTTACTTTAATAACGCTCACTATCAATAACAATTTACTCCTATTAACTCAAAATTCTAATCGATTTTCATATTTCCCGTATGCTAAATAAAAATATACCCGTATTTACATGCTTAGTACAATCAAGGAAACAAAGATGTAAGAACATATATTTTATACGATTCAAGAAAGAAACACTTACATTTATTTCAGTTTTCAACCCAAGATCCCTGAAAACCATTAAATGCATAGACATGCAGAATATTATTGTAGGTAGTTACACATTAAGTAGTAGGTACCTAGTAGTTTTACCTCCAGTATTTTATTTGTTGGCCCATATTTACAAAGTAAGAACCATGTGATATTTAATAACAAATCTCAAATTCTTATTCGTGGCTATAGCAATCATTAAAAAGTGCTTTTGTTTACAATCATGATATTTTAATTTGCGTGGGAATTTAATGCAACAAAGTTCCTTTCAGCGATACAGACAATTTCCAGACACAACTAACCTCAGACAATAATTTTTCCGTGGATTTGTACAATGCAACTTATTTATTCAAAACAAATTATTATGATGTCACTGAACTTGTTTATTTATAATGTTTCAATTCATTTTAATAGATATCCTTAATTATTATTTTCTTGCTTATATCCTCACATTTATATACTTGAAACATTTTTCATGCCCAAAATATTGATTTGATTTTATAGGACCTTATTAAAGAAAAGTGCAGATAGAAAAATGGAAAACACCGACATTTAATACTTTTACTAAGGATAATTTACTAAAAAAGGACATTTAAAATACTCCTCTAATGACAATTGTCGATTTATTACGATAATTATTTCAAATGACGTATTTCAGCTAAATATTTTGTACCTACTCTACAATTATAATGTACCTTATAAATACTGTTAGCTGCTTTACAAAACATCATTTTATCGATGCTTTTTTCAACTTCGGAGTAAAGTGTCAAAGTGGCCATTAATTTCTTCCATTATATCAGCTGCAAGTCCATCGGACTCTATAATATTTTTGTCAAATGTACCACATAGAAATAAATCCTCGTTGTTTATTACGCTCATAATTGCCATACCTGAAATGTTCAGAAATAAAGTTACATAACAATCAAAAAATATTTCGCTGTAATTGCTCATTTTTGAAAGTCTTTTGAAACAATGAAATTTATTTTTTTTATAAACGAAGGAGTTGTTTGACATATCAGGCAACAATGCAAATGATTTTGTTTGAATAATTATTTTTCATCGAAATTCCAATATTTCAGTTAAAGACGAAAAATGTATATAGTGTTTGCAAGAACAAACCAGCGTCCAATGGTAACTGTGGTACTTGAAATGCACATTGCAACCCGCTTATTTGACATCCAAGAAATTCTTTTTGTGCACCAATTGGGAAAACGGAAACCATAGCAGAAACAGGCATTTTATTAAACTTCTTTGAAAGCCAACATGGTAATATTCCTCCTCCTTCAAAAAAAGGAGTGCAAATCTCTGGTATTTTTGAAGAAGAAAACTTGTCATGACTATCATTGATAGTAAGAAGCCTTTCCAACGGATCCGACAGCCCCACTGGAAGAGAAAACGGTGTCAACACGCTAAAAATGTAACACAATATCCATTATATCAACAATATTTTTTTTAAATAGAATAAAAAATATTTAATTCATATGAATATATTACAAATGGTTACAAAAATATTTTGGATGATTTTCTTTCGGCGAGGGAAATATGACACCGATCTTCCAAGGGACATCATAATTTTTTCGAAGGTAAATATTTCTTAAGGCAGTAGCTATTCCTGAAAGTACGACAGGATGGAAACCAACCCCGAATTTCTTTCTGACTGCCATGATTTTTTCTATTTTTATTTTTGTCTGCGCTAAACAGACTTCTGTTGAAAATTTGTCTTGATAACATTTTCTAATTGAATGGATTAATCGCTGTGATCCGACCATGGCAGAAGATCAACGTATTAAATATTTTCTCAAGGGACTCCCTATTACGACAGCTCAGGCTATTTATAATCAAGGTCCAACCACAAGTCTTGCAGCGTTGATAATGCTAAAGCGACAAAAACGGTTCGACATTATGATGAACCGGTCCGCGGTTCATGTAGATGCGATTGCAACTGTTCCAGCATTAAAGCAAATGGACTCCATCTTTAGTCCTTCTTCACCACCAATAAAGAAGTACGAGGACACAGTTAGAGAGCTATCAAGCCAAATTAAAAAATTAAACGAAAAAATTGAGAAAATCTCAAAGGAGAAAATTAATTCCAAAGATACGGAAGGTGCCCTTAATTCAGGTAGTATCCAATTAAACAGGACCGCATCTGGGCAGAAGAAATGTGCATTCTGTGGGAGAATAGGTCACTTGGTGCAAGAATGCTATTCACTACAGAAATTGCAAGGTCAAAATAAGCAAACCTTTAGAAATGGTCCTCGTCAGCCGCCCATTTCCAGAGGACGTGGGTATCAGGGAAATAGACCGCAGTATCAAGGATATATGCCACAAACTGGACCTCAAAGAGACTATTACCAATCACCTGGACAAATGATGAGCGGGCGGCCCCGCCCGCCACGTAGTGACACAAGAGCTATAGAAGGCCCTCGACCGCAATCAAATCAGCCCAATCAGGGAAACTAGATACGAAGTCGTCATTGAAGATTAAATCCGATGCCGACTTAAAACCAAAAGAGACTGCTGAAGTAATGGAAATCATTCTCGGACCACCGTTGACTATTGAATCAGGTGGCAACGTCATTTGTAGAGTATTTATTAACGGTACACCATGTGTGTGCATGTGTGACACGGGAAGCATGGTGTCAATTATTAATACAAAGGTGTTGACAGACGATACCTACAATCAACCTCCAACAACTATTAATTTCGTGGCGGCCAATAATGAACCTATTCAGATATGCGGATCCAAGTTACTTTTAATTCAATTCTTTCTGAACGAAAAAGAAACTACCCAAGTAGTTTTAGTTAGTAATTCTTTAAGATATGATGTTATTCTGGGGAATGATTTCTTACGTACACATAAATATAGTATAGATTTTAGCAACAATAAATTAATTCGGGGCCGTAGAGATTCAGTAGCTATTTACTCATCACGAACAGATCTGGAGGCATTTGAAGCAGCAGCAATAAACTGTTTGGAACAGAGCTGCTATACAGTAGACTTAACGGATATTTATAGTAATTATACGGAAGTAACCTTCAACGGCGAAATGCTTGAAGCTTTGATAACTAATTACAATAAAGTAAATGAAGACGCGTCTTTTGAGTTATTTATTATAGAAGCTTCAGAACGACTCCTGACAGATGACCAAGTGGAGCGCCTCCAAATCAACGAGGCCCTCTCGAAGTCAGATACCACAGAAGTTCGAAATTTGTTAAAAGGATTTGGCCAGGTATTTGCGTGGAACATGCACGAAATTGGATTAATCAAAAATGAGAAATACCATATCGATACGGGCGACGCAGAACCTCAAACAAGCCGTTGTATTCCTAAATCGGCGTATGAACATAAGATTATCAACGATACGTGCAACGAGTTTCTGGAAGCTGGCGTCATCGCTCCTTCAAGATCAAATTGGAGAGCAAACCCGTTCGTGGTTCCGAAAAAGTTAGACCACCCCCAGGCTCTTCAAGAATACAGAATGGTTATTAGTTTCAAGAAATTAAATCTTACCATTAAAACAGATCAGTACCCTATGCCTCGCATAGCTGAAATACTGCATTCCCTGAACGGTGCTAAAGTGTTTTCAAAACTTGATTTGGCATCTGGATTTTATCAGGTAATGCTGTGTGAATGCTGCAGACATAAAACGGCCTTTGCCACTAAAAATGGGCTTTTCCACTTTTTGCGTTTACCGATGGGTATGAAAACAAGTCCCGCCCATTTTAATAGACTAATTCAAAACGCGTTTAGCGACAGTTTAGGTATATTCACGCATGCATATCTGGATGACATTTTGGTATATTCGGCCAATGAACCAGACCATTTTCTACATGTACAGAAAGTACTAGTAAGATTAATCGAGATAGGGCTTACTTTAAAACCTAGTAAATGTATATGGTGGACATCATCCTTGACTTTATTAGGTCATATCGTGTCGGAAGAAGGTATCTCACCCGATCCTGAAAAATTGATGGCTATCTCGCACCTTAGGGCGCCAAGCAATATCAGAGAAGTTAGACAATGCTTAGGGCTTTTCAATTTTTATCGCGGATTTGTAAACAACTTTGCAGCATTATCAAGAGATCTTAATGACTTGTTAAAAAAGCAGGTCAGATTTGCATGGACTAGACAACACGATTTGAGTTTTCAAAAATTAAAGGATACTATGCTTAGCGCCGAAGTTCTTTGTCATTATGACCCAGAAAGAGCAATGGAATTATGGACCGACGGTAGTTACCTGGGTATCGGTGGTTGCCTAATGCATATTTTTGAAACTATTAGAAAACCAATTGCATTTGCCAGCCGATCCTTACTCCCGGCTGAAAAGAAATACTCGGCTACGGAAATTGAAATGTTGAGCGTCATTTGGTGCTTGAACAAATTTCGGGAATATATATTTAAAAAATTTATCAAAATTGTAGTAGATCACTGTAGTCTTTGTACTTTAAAGGGATTAGACAATCCTCATAATCTTAGGTTAACAAGGTGGCAACTGAAACTTCAAAGCATCAATCATAGTATTGTCCACGTCTCAGGCAAAAGACATTTGTTATGCGATTGTTTGAGTAGAATGCCTGTACAAAAACCAAATGAATTGGAGGACGATTTTTCAGAATTAGAATTATTTACTACATACATACTCCCATCGGATGGGAGAGCGCAACTATCGGAACAACAAAAGAAAGATACTAGATTATTGATAGCGGGCAGAGACGCAAAGTATCCTTACGAATGGCAGAATGATATTTTAATGGTTCACCGAGAAATTAATAAAACTGGTAAAAAAGAATGGAAGATTATGCTTCCCGATTCCATGATCGATTCTACAATTAGTTCCTTTCATGATAATATTGTCTCCGGACATTTAGGAATCTTAAAAACTTATAAAATGCTACGAGACAGGTTTCACTTTCCTAAGATGCTAGACAATGTGACTCAGTTTATTAAAGGATGTCATATATGTCAAATGAGAAAGGGCCCTCGCTTCCGAAGTGGCTTTATGCAAAGCGTCGATGTAACAGATCTGGAACCATTTGATCTACTCTCAGTAGATGCACAAGGGCCATTTCCGATTTCTATCAGAGGAAACAAATACATATACACGGCCGTAGAGTATTCAACACGTTTTGTAATTGCTAAGGCTGTTCCCCGTTTAAGCAGTTACACTGGGGCCCGATTTATTATAGACAATATCATTTCTATTCATGGAGTACCGAAAACATTATTAAGCGACAACGCTTCTATTTTCAAATCAAAGGTATTCGCTAAGGTCAATGAATTATTGGGCATTAAGAATATTTACAGTACTGCTTATTGGAGTCAAGGAAATAGCTTAGTTGAAAGGAATCATCGTACAATTCAATCTATATTAAGTAAATTTACGGATATTAATAACTTAGATTGGGATAAATATTTAAATATTTGTATATTTTCTATCAACTCGGCACCACAAGCGTCAATGAAATATAGTTCAAATTATTTATTATTTGGTAGAGAACTTAGACATCCGATGGATGTCCATTATGACAAAATAACGGATAATAAGTTTCCAACGATAATATCTAGAATGCAGGATGTAAGAAAAGAAGCTCTTGCAGAACTAAGCAAAGCCCAAAAACGGCAAAAGGGCATTTATGACAAACCCAGAAAAGAAACGATTTACCAAATAGGCGATTTGGTTATGCTTTACACACCAGCTATACGTGTTGGACTTTCAAAAAAATTAGCACTACCTTGGCAAGGTCCTTTTAGAATAATAAAAGTGATTAGTATCTTAAACTATATTGTAGAGCCGGTATCTCCAGATAACTTAGTGAACGGAACAAAAACAGTGCATGTGAGTAGATTAAAACCATTCCATGATAATAATAACCAACCACTAACAATATTAGATGGCACAGAAATAGTTTCTGATAGTGAAAGCGATTGGGACAGTCGTTCCATGGGATCGGATAGTTCTTTTGAAAATCAATCGGATGAGGAAAGTCCAGGGTTCAAATATAACGACATTGGACAAGAACTTCCTAGAGTTAAATTGCCAATAGTACTTGATGCTAATTATATGGAAGGTGAAGTACAACCCGTTGCTACTCGCTCAGGTAGAATATCAAAACCTCCAGCACGATTAGGCATTAATTAAAGTATTCCAATTTAGGAACATACTGGAAAAGGTGGATGGTACTAGGTATCCGGACAAAAGGTAACAAATTCAACATACTTTATTCAGGGAATTTTGCATGCAAGCGTTGCAGTAACTTTTCACTAACCAAGCATGGGGAACATCAACTATGTTTTGACCATCCTGTTATTCATTGTTACAATTGGAAACGGACACGATAACTCCGAAACTAGGGTACGTGTGGTAAGCGGAACACATTTACGTCTCATATCAGGTGTGCTAACGTACACATCTTCGGCCCCAATTGCCTTCAATATAGATATAAGTAGAATACAAGTTATTAAAATACCAATATTAAACAAATCATGCGTCGGACCGTCCAATTCCTGTAGACTATTAAAAGCAGCGTCACGGTATTTTATTCTGATTAGCAAAAGACTTACATTATTAAAAAAATCTTTAATTATGACCAATCCTAATCCTATAAGCCCAGCTTTTAATTACACCTTGCGGGTTGAACGAGATTTGGACTTCATCTCATCAGTCGGTGACACGGTCAGCTCAACCATCGGATCAATTTTCTCTTTTTGTTGTTCGTTGGTAACTAAAGGGCAAATGTCAGGAATATTTACCACCCAAGATAGAATGACGGAGTTATTAGCAAAAATGCAAGCTGCAGTCGTGGGGAATCAAAGAAACATATTGCTAATTTCTAACAACGTTGACACACTTGGAACAAAATTACAAAATACCTTGAAGATTTTTCAGGATGAATTTGAAAAATTCTCTCATTCGGAGGTCTACGACAACTACGTTAATCGAATTTTGACAATGATGCTGAATTTGATGCATACTGTACACGAGTTGGTGGAACTTCAGTTACACTCAGACTTAGTCAATCAATGCCGACTCGGCCATCTTCCAATCGCTTATGTTAATTTGACAGAATTATCCCATTCGCTTCGAAAACTATCCAGCGAAATTGACCGGCACGGATACAAATTAGTTATTGACCAAGATAACATTGGCGAATATTACCGCTATAAATTAGCGAAATGTGAATTTACATCGAATAAAGTTTTGATTCGACTGGACGTCCCCCTTTCCAGGAAAGGAGTTCGCCCATACACATTACGAGCAATTATTACAATTCCTTTTCTTTGGCAAAACATGATTTGCTTAATAAATCATTCGCCTACGTTACTAGCCACCTCGGGAAGCTCTGTAGTAGCCTTACAGGGACACCAATTAACCAGCTGTGATGTCAATGATGGCATCTGTTATGTTTCACCTTACGCTCAGGATCCCCGATTAGGATCTCTGTGTGCCCAGAAAATGATGGCTGGAGGACCAGTGTCAGAATTAAATGAAGTTTGCACTTTTGACTGCCACGAACACAAAGGAAATGGATCGATTATCATGCAACTCGACGCCCACACCTACATCTTAATTAATACTCCTGCGGGAAAAATTATATGCAACACCTCTGATAAGCAAGAAATGACTACAATCATTCCAACAACTGATATCGGAGCTATTGAAATTGTCCTACCTTGCTCATGTATAATTCGCTTTGAAGAAGCCCTAGAAGACATTCACCCGGTATTTCCCTGCCCAACGACAGAAATACAAGAACCGATACTCTACATAAACATTCCCAGCCAATGGAGCAAAATCAACACCATCATTATGTCCGACGCAACACTCGTAGATACCCATCCGATCCATCCCAATAGCTTCCCAAATATTTCCTCTTGTTTCAATGCAAGTTGGAACTATAAAAGATTACATTTGAACTTTTCGGAAATTGAAGAGCTGCGTAATAATAAGATACCGGAAATAGTACATATTTTACCTTCCTATGGAGGGGGAGTTTATCTATTATGGAACTTGGTCCTGACGGGTTGCGTGGTTTATTTACTATTGATTTGGAAATGTAGATATGGTCAAAGTAACTTTTATCCAGCCTCAGCAATTCCCCTGACTGCCCTTAATCATATACAAGAGGTACACGGTTATGGTAGTAGAACAATAGAGACACATGTGTCAAGTACTATAAACATTTATGTTGCTTGTGCTATAGCGGTCCTAATATTTATGGTATTTTTGGGTGTCTATTTTTTTAAGCCATACTTTGTTAATTGCAGACCATCTAATCGACCATCGTTATCCATTCAACCCGAACAAAACCTATCTTTCGAAGACCGAAAGAGGTTCTTGATCAACGATAGGAGTTTTGCTCTGGGAGCTAATGAATCGGCTGAAATTGATCTTGAAGGAAATACCCGCATACTTTTAACCCTTCAATATTAAATATAATCGACTATATAATCAAATAATTCTTCATACCGAGATAGCAATTAATTGACATGCGGAATTCACCTCCGAAAATTGTTATCATTAACCCGACGCCCGGTTCCACAATAACAATTTCTCTTTCAGGGCCACCTACCCAAAACCCTATTAACAATCATCATAGAGCACCAGTTAGACTCCCACATCGGTGCTCCTTCTGCAACACTGTTAATCACCCCAATAACTGCGCAAAAACCCCTAAAAATAATGATCAATATTAAAATTTACATTCAAATGGATAATCGAAATGTTTACTTTAAATATTGAATTTGACAGAATATATTATAAAAAGAATTTTCCTTCAATTTCATTAAAAACTATACTGGAATATCTTCACAAGCACACAGGCTTAACGGTTCGATATCATAACTCCAGTAAGTTGATTGTATTAAAATATATTTCTACTCCCACCGACTTATATTCAATTAACGAATTATTATTGAACAAAGTATTTATTCATTTACCTATCACTCCTCATTATTATTATACTGATTTAATCCTAGACATTCCCAGCGCAAATGAACTTGTGCACACTCGTCATTTGACAACGGTAGCAATACGCCCCGCATTTTTCCACTTTATTCACAAATAGAATCAATTTTTGTCTATAAAAATGGCGGATTTATTTGACAGTGCCATCCTAGACCAAATCGACAGGGTAGGTTCGTTAGTCCATTTTATGGATTACACTGAACTATTGGTCAGTACCATTGATATAGCATTGACCGTTCAAGTAAGGGAACAGTTAATACAACGCGATTTAACCTTACATGCAAATGGTCTGATCCCAGAGAAATGGTCGCAATGGTGGGCACAAGCTGACTACCACATTGAGAATGGGGTCTTGCTGATCAATGCTAGCACTTCACTTCAGGGTATTCTGCAGTATTCCACACTGAGATACATGAACTTTACCTTACATGCTAAAAAGTTATGGGAATCTCAGATGCTCGAAAGTTTACTCCCATACCCAGTTGTATTCTTATGGGGCGATAACACAACGCAAAAATATTTTTCTCATTTCGCAAGAATCATAGATCTATCCCTTTTATCAGCCAACTCGGCTATAATAACTAAAACCATCGCGTCAGTGAAGCCCCTTTTTCCTTTACGTTTCCAAAATAACTTAGGTTTGATCTGGGGATTCATTTTCCGACACAGGTCTACCTATAATCTTTGTATGAAAATTGTCCAAGAGGCCACAAACGCGGTGCTCAACGCCAATAATATGTGCAACATGAATTTCTTTTCACCAACCTTTTATGCCGAAAAATGCCTGGATCGCCCGTTGTCAGTTCCACCCGATAACAACGCCGAACATTTTGTTCGGACGTTACATATGCAACCCAAAGCCTCTCACTTGGAACAAGCAGGCGCGGCCCATGCTCTGTTAAGTACAGGTTTGACGATTGGGATTTCGGAGTTATCCGCAAAAGCTATTATGGCCACTAATTACCCTTTTAAGGAAATTAGTACTCTTTGCACGGAGGCCATCGTGATTCTTAGAGCCAGAGTTTTGGGGTTCACTTACGATAGTGACTACGGGCAAAGCTTACCGATGTTGAAAGGGCAATTCGCAAGTCAATTCGACAAAGGTCTCATTATACTTCAAAAAATCACTTCCGACATGAGAATCGAAAGAGGACCTTTTGTTGCGAAAGAAGTTCTTCAAGAATTGATCTCTCATTTCAGGGATTTAAAAAGAGCTTTCTTGCAATTACGCTCGAACCCCGCTCAAAGTTCGCTTCCGGTGGTAGAGAGTATCCAGGATTCCCTCCAAACCTTACTAGACCCATCCAAGCAAAATATCTGATCCGTGCTGTCCATATCCATATTGGGTATGGTCACATAAAAATTCGAAAACCCCATCAATAAGTAATATTTAATACTGTATCCCACTTTTTGTGTCCTTTCACATCAACTGTCTAATTAACTTCTGTTGCTTTTTGCCTTTTTCTTTAGTAAGACTTAAGCAGTACCATGAGAGTTCCGTAATCTTTATTTTAGAAAAATGACGGATACTTTCGACGCCTCATTCCTGGAAAGGATAGCGACGGATAGGCATGCTAGCACGTATGAGGAAATCACCGAAGTAGTGGAGGGGGTGGTTATTAGGATACCTACATTAAGGGTAACAGAATTAACCATCCTCTGCCTGGAGGGATCCAATAAAGAATTTCAACCTTATTGGAAAAACTTTCTCAATAATTTGTCAAGTGTAGGAGCACCTTACTCATTTGAGGATGGGATACTGATAATCGAGGATTACGACGGTGAAAGCCAAGTATTTACGATACTAAGATATTATCACAAAACAGTCCTAAGGGTGACACTTAGACTGACTGACTTCACCGACTTTAAAACCCCATACCCCTATGTCCTGATAGCGTGCAAAGAGAGGCCAGTTCTGTGGCCTCATTTTGGCCGCTGCATAGACGTCGAAAAATTAAGGACCGAGTCACAGCTGGTAGATCGATATGTAACATCGGGAATGACGAAGTTGGGAGTCACCTCCAGCGCGGTAGTTTGGGCCCATATGCTCAGGTATCGGGTCGCTTTTGCGCCGATTCTTCATCTCCTTAAACAATTCATTGAAGAAATAAATTTCTTCGAAGGAATTTTAGGCTTTGACTTTAGTGTCAAAGGGACATTGCGTGATGAGAAACAAATGAATAGGCCTACATATTATCCAATCGGACAAAAATATCAAGAGTCCTTCCCTAGGGAGGTTGGCCCATCATCCATCGCTAGCAGCATTGATGGAGATGACTTTACCCTTCCTATGGATTTAAAAGATCTAAGTACTAATGATTTATTCAGTATGGCGGAAGGGATGATGGACTCCATGGTAATTGACAACAGCCCAAGTGATACTGGGGCTTCAGGCATTCCAGAATCTAACGCTACTCAGTTAGTAGAAGATGAGAGCCCCAGTTTATTTCAGGCCATAACACAAGATTTGATGGGTCAGGCATTTCTTTCCGGTATAACTGACGAAATGCCAAATGTACCAGGCAGCAACCCACCTTCGGTAGCTAACTCCTCAGTTTCTGAGACTCTGATTCAGCTACAAGCTATGGAAAGATATGTGCGACCCTTTTCGCACCAAGTCGCATTACGAATAACAATGATTAACAGCTTTTCTTTCGCTACTGACGAAGCGGAAGCTAAAGCATTAACGACGGCACGCCAAACCATGCTAGGTGTGGCCGGTTACATGATGGACCTGATGAGAAAGGATCCTTTGATCCCTTTTTCCCAAGAGATTATCCGTGCTCATTTTAACGGAATCATTGACCACTACTTCCGAGACCTATCTTCCAAAAACAATCACACAAACCCTACCCATCAATTGACCTAAACTATTGCGTCTATTAAATCGTGACACTGAAATCAATAACAAAACTCGGCATGCATATTTACAGCCCTCAAATATTGTATAAATATAATATTAGTAAATTTGACTCTAGAATAAACCTTCAGATTGTGGGCATTCGATGCGGTACATTCCTAAAAATACACAACGCACTAAACACTGGAAATATAATTATAATTATAGTACTTAGTGATTAAATGTAGTCGGGCAGCCCCAACCCCAAGTGGTCACCTTAGGACTCCTTACCAGCCCGTTGGGACTGCCAGACACATCTGTAGCGCTGGCAATATTGGATCGCCGATAATGGGAGCGCTACAAATCACATTATTTAGCGAGCATTTACAGAAACTTTTATTAAGAACAAAATTTAAAGATACTTAACTTTTCTAACTAATTTTCAGTTTTGGCAATAGCCCCATTATAATTTAGTTGGCAGTAGCCTCATTGATTAAAATTAGTTTGGCAATAGCCCCATTATAATTTAATTGGCAGTAGCCTCATTGATTAAAAATAGTTTGGCAATAGCCCCATTATAATTTAGTTGGCAGTAGCCTCATTGATTAAAATTAGTTTGGCAATAGCCCCATTATAATTTAATTGGCAGTAGCCTCATTGATTAAAAATAGTTTGGCAATAGCCCCATTATAATTTAGTT